>MU227365.1:2139790-2152281 GCA_018584345.1 Thuja plicata
TGGTATACTTGGATGATATACTCATCTTTAGTAAGACAAGAGAGGAACACCTCAATCATGTGGAATTAGTACTCAAGAAGCTACATGAAGAGAAGTTAATGATTAACTTGGAGAAGTGTGAGTTCATCAAAATAGAGCTAGTGTACCTAGGATTTGTTCTATCTAATGGTAATCTAAAAATGGACAAGAGTAAAGTGGAAGCCATCATGAATTGGCCTAGTCCAAGGACAACAATCGAGGTAAGAAGTTTTCATGGTATTGCTCAGTATTATAGGAAGTTCATAAGGAAATTTAGTGCTATTTGTGCTCCTATGTTGGACACAATCAAAGGAGGAATGAAGACCAAGTTCATATGGAATGAAAAAGCCACTAAGAGCTTTGAGTTATTGAAAGAAAAGATTGCTACCCAACCTGTCCTAGTCTTTCCAAGCTTTGAGAATATTCTCACCATTGAGTGTGATGCAAGTAACATAGCTATTGAGGATGTCCTAAGCCAAGAGGGTAGACCAGTAGCATTTCAAGAAGTTGAGTGAAGAAAAGAAGAAGTATTCTTCTTATGATCTTGAGTTGTATGCATTGGTTCAAGCTTTGAGAAAGTGGAGGCACTATTTTCTGCCCAAGGAGTTCATTGTCTATTCAGACAATCAAGATTTAAGTTTTCTGAATTCTCAAGAGAAGTTGAGCTAGAAGCACATGAAATGGGTGGAATATCTGCAAGCTTACACCTTTAAAATCAAACACAAGAAAGGTGTACTCAATAAAGTTGCAGATGCATTGTCTAGAAGAGCTCTCACTATCCAAGAGATTCAGTTGAATAGCATGGGAATAGATCACTTCAAGGATCTATATGCTGAAGATGAGGACTTTGCAGACATTTACAAGGTATGTGCTGAATACAAGAACCATTTTCATAGTAATTATGATGAATACACTTTGCAAAGTAACCTTTTGTTTAAAGGAGATTAGTTGTGTGTCCCTAGAGGCTCTATTAGGGAGAATATGATACAGGAAAAGCACAATGGTGCATTGAGTGGTCACTTTGGGATCACTAAGACCCAAGAACTTGTTCAAAGGTTCTACTATTGGCTGAGAAAGAACCTTGATGTTAAGAGGTATGTGGAGAATTGCATTGCATGTCAAAGAGCCAAGGTTACTTCCTCAAATGCTAGTCTTTATCAACCACTACCTATTCCCACTAGGCCTTGGGATTGCTTGAGCATGGATTTTGTAGTTGGGTTACCCAAAACAAGACAATGCATGGATAGTGTTTATGTAGTTGTAGATAGGTTTAGTAAAATGGCTCACTTTGTGCCATGCAAGACCACTAATGATGCCAGCCAAATAGCCTCTCTCTTCTTCAAAGAGATAGTAAGAATCCATGGGCTACCTAAAAGCATTGTGTCTGATAGAGATACCAAATTTATGAGTCATTTTTGGAAGACTCTTTGGCAAAGATTAGGCACTAATTTATCTTTTGGGTCTACCTACCATCCCCAAACTGATGGTCATACTGAAGTGGTGAATAGAAGCCTTGGAAATCTACTAAGGTGCTTGACAAAGGAGTACGGATAGAAATGGGATCAATTGATTGGACAGGCTGAGTATGCCTACAATAACACCATAAATAGATCAATAGGGAAGAGCCCCTTTGAGATAGTGTATGGATTACACCCTAGAGGTGTATATGAGTTGAGAGAATTAAAGGATGGAGTGAAGGAAAGTAGATATGTAGATGAATTTGCTTGTGCAATGCAAGAAATACATGATACAGTCCAAAAAACTCTAACGGAGAACACCTTGAAACATAAAGCAAAGATTGATGAGAGTAGAAGAATAGTTTAGTTCTATGTGGGTGACTTGGTGATGGTACATCTAAAAAAATTAAGACTTCAAAAGGGAGTCCCTCACAAGTTTCAGATGAGAAGGATAGGCCCCTGTCCTATCTTGGCTAAGTATGGTGAAAATGCATTCAAAGTTGAGCTCTCGGAAGACAGTGGATTGTCACCTATTTTTAACATTGTAGACTTAGTCCATTACAAAGGACCACAACAAGATATGGATTAGAGTCTCCAAGAAGTGATCAAAGATGTGGAAGATCTATAATTACCCTCTGCTACAGTCATAGGAGTTGACAGTATACTAGATACTAGAATCTACAAAAAGACAAGAACCAAAGAGTATAAGGAACACTTGATCAAAAGACATGATCAAACTAATGCAGATGTAGTATGGGTCAAAGAATCAGAGTTCAAGAAAATGGGGATTGATCCAAGAATCCTCAATCAAAGGGTGGATTGATCTTTTTGTTTTGGGGAGGATGGTGTAGGAGCACACCTAGGCTAACCTCCAAGTTGTTTTTATTTTGGCTTGTACTTGACATTGGCCAAGTCAAGATAGATTAGTTTGTGTTTAAACCTTAGTAGGTCATTGCCATGTAGGCTAAGTGAGTTAGTCATTAGGACTAAGGTCACAACAATAGCCATTATTTGTAGTTTTTTTTTAAATTTTAGTAGGCTTAGTTGCTAGTTCATGGATTTGAGTCATGAATGTGTCCTAAAATCATAAATGTGGACATAGAGATGCTTTGGGGCCTTAAATGATCTTGGATCCTAAAAATGGAGAGGTTAGAGGTCCTAAAATGTAGGGAGAAGGCATAATGACAAAGATGCCAAAAGTTGCTAAATTGTTGTCATGACAACATTTGCAATTATTGCAAAAGTTGCATGCAACATGGTTACCTTGGATTCTCCTTGAAACTAGGAATGGGGAATCGACCAACAAGGCCTAGAATGAAGGAAGAAAGAATATAATGCATGGAAGGACTTGAATCATCCAGTTAGTCAGTCATGGTAACAAGTGTGAAGTTGGAATAGAGCTTGACAATTCTAGTTTTCTGAGAATCTTGAGAATTTCATTGAAATTGTGCCATTGTATGGATTGAAAGCTTCAAGATGATGATTGTTTAGTGTTCTTAAGATAGTTTGTAACATTTTTCATTCAATAAGTTAGTTATTTTTAGGTATTTTAAGGTCTAGTTCAAATTGTTTTGTGTTTAGGGGACTCACTAGTCCTATCCTGACCAGTCAGTCAAGTCATGGCTCCCCCATGAAATCTAGCCATGGGAAATACCTAAGGATAGATGGATATGTTAGGGGAGTCATTAGTGTACATATGTGTAGTATTAGGAGTCAGGGAAAGTCAATTTACTATTTTTAGATCCAAGCCCTAGGCGAGCATGCACTGTCCGGTTAGTGGTTTGAAGGTGAAACAGTGAGCATTCACATGCAGGGTAGTGAAGTAATGTAAGGTCAAAGTAAATTTGAAGTTAGGGTTTAGTGTTACCTTAACATATTGAGATGGTCGAGTTCATACCAATCATGGAGACCAAGTTTTAAACAATTTTTTCATAGTGTTGCAGACTATCCTATAGATTAGGCCTATTAGCCCTATTGACCCTAGTTTGTAGGAATCCTATGTACGAAGGACATCTGAAACTAAACCCTACAAAATCCTTAATAAAATGGAAAAGGGTATCTGGTTATGGTCTTAGATTTCCAAGTTCTTTGGAAATTTTTTGAAAGAACTGAGAAAAAAACACTGATAAGGGCTACAAGGAAGTAAGTTCAATTAGGCCTCTTGAAGACAAAAACTTGGACTCGATTGAAAATGGGTATGAGATCCCTCAATATGGATTCAATTGTGATCAAATGCAATGTCTAAATAGTGATGGATACCCCTGCAAGTGATTCATGAGTGTTAAAGTGGAAATTGACACTTAGACATTTCTAAGTGTAAGTAGGAGAAGTGAAGAAGTGAAGTAACTACTAGGGCGTTAGTCTTTCAAAGGTGAAGCACAAAGTGGTGTCCCTTAGGGAAGAGTAGGATTAGGACTTAGTTAATGATCTGAGCCTAATAAGGACCTAGAGGAGATTAGGATCCTTGAAGAAGATAAAGAAGATCTTCTTAGGAGATTGTGCAAGCAAGCCATTTGGAACACTCACATCAGAAAGTATTTCTCTTTATCTTCGTCAATCATCTTTTCCATTATCTTGTGGAACTCACTGCTCTGTTTGATTTTATTGTACTCTTCTTTAGTGATGTCTTCCTCACTTCCTGATTCAAATATAGGACGGTCAAATGTGGGTTATTCTTCTTCATAGATATCTTCATGCTTTTGGTTTTTCTATTGTCATATTCCTCAAAAGCCTCACTCCATCCATGAGTGGACCTGTCCATTTCTGGAGAGTCTAGATCGAGTAGGGAACTATGATATGTTTCTCCTTGAAAGTGTAGTGATTTAGGAAGTACTCCCGATCCTTTAGACATGTAATTGTTGCATCTTGTGTTAACCATGTATCTGTATCTCAACTTTGTCAAAAGTTTTCCGATAGTGTCAGGTAGAGTCTCAAATTGTTCAAGTGAGTGTGTCTAGGTGGAAGTATCATTTGTGTTTTGGTGGAAGTATCATTTGTGTTTTTGTGGAAGTAAATGATTCTAGCATCAAAGGGTTAGAATTCCCTGATAGTGAGATGGGAATCAAGTTGTTGTAAAAAGTGGATAGACCACACGTATTGAGACTGATTGTGAGAAACTGACCGGACATGTAAGGTAGACGTCTGAAAAAGTGTTTCAACACAAAAATAGGGAGACCAGAAAAGACAATAGGGATAGACTAAAGGGAAAAAAATGGTATCCAAATCTACTGAGGGTTTCTGAGAAACTAATCTGCAAGTTCCCACTATCCTAGATGCGAGCCCCTAGATGCGAGCCAAGAAATATAGTATGCAAGCTTCTGATGACCTAGGATGCAAGCTTTCTTCCTAGATGCGATGATGTGCTAAACAGATATGATGCATTATACCAGATGCGAGCCAAGATACTAGATACAAGCTAGGAAATCTGGGATGCGAGTTTTTGATGTTCTGTTAGATTTTGTCAGTTTTGAAAATTTTGTTTTGAAAGTGCGTGAAGTTTGTTTGATCCATGATCATGTTTGGAGACTTGCTGGTGAGTGAAAAACACATGTAGATTAAGGATTGAATTTTTTTTCTTGTTTTGAAGGTGTTATCTTGTTAGTGATCTTTTAGATACATCAAGAAGATTTTCATTGTTAGGGGAACAAACACATCCTTATGCCCTGATTTCTAGGTAGAGGATGAAAATCCTTGCTTGTTGACTTAGGTACACACTCAAATGCTAATCAAAATATAGCCATCACCAAGCACACAATGGCTCAAGTCATGCTATTTTATTAGTCAACTCCAAATGAAAGTGAGGGCATGATATGATGAGTGTCTTGGGGCAATTAATTTTTTCCTTGCACAAGGATTATCACCCTTTCAGAGATGAATCAGGTAGTTTGTCTACAAAGTTCATTGTTTATGATGGGGCAATCTATTCAAAATTGTCTCCCATAGAATTTCACAAGGAAAAATTGAGGTGTATATCCCTATGAGTACTCAAATATGTGGTCTTGCAAGAAAGATTCAAGCGGCTCCGCTCTACACATACCCAAGCATGTTCAAGGAATGATGTCGTAATTCCAAGATCAAAATTGACTCTATTTTCTAAGGCTTTGGCCTACGAGGAAGAAATTATTTATAGTGAGTTGGAAGGGTTGGCGTAAAACCTGTCCTCACTTGGGTCATTCCCGGGAGATTTTTTCTTTAACCGACAGGCCCTCTACTGTTAAATAAGCATACAAAGGATTGGTGAGCGTAGGATGTATAGATTTATGATTCTTCAAAAGAAGAAGAGCATACTCTGCTAATCCATGCCGTTTTCTCCCAAAACACTTCAATCAAGGGTTCATTCCCTCAAGCTATGTTGAGCCTGATTTAGATATTCCTATTTTATGAAAATAGGATGCATGAAAGAAAATTTGTCTTGTTCAATTACCCGCAATGTTAAGTGATTTGCTTGTTCAATTTTAGATCCCAAAATGAATTAAACGATGTAACTTATTCAATTATCCCACAAGATTTAGTGACTTTCTTGTTCAATTACTGATTCCAAAAATGAATTAAAGTGTGATTTTGTTTGTCCATTTATCTCCAAATTCCTTTACAAGTGTTAAACCAATGTCTGATTTTCTGATTTTCCTTAATGGAAAAGAGCATAGTAATCTAGTTGATTTGACAAATGTTGAGAAAATGTGTTAAGTTTTGAAAAATCTTTGTAAATGGTTAATACTAAAATTAGTTTAAAACACCTACAAACACACACCTTAGCCAAGTCTTCCTACTTCCTTATCAGCAACCTGCAAGCACTAGTTAGGCTGTCAAAAGATCAAATCAACAACTGGTTAAAGTGTTAGGGGTTTGGCAATGAAGTTAACAAAAATTTTAACCAGATGCGATCCTAGAAATATGGGATATGATGCAACAACCAGATGCGAGCCTTTGCTACCAGATGTGACAGAGTGTTTACTAGATGCGAGCCTATACTGAAAATGACCCAGGAAATCTTGGATACGAGCCTAGATTTCTGCGATACAAGGGCGTAATCCAGATGCAAGCTTTTGCTACCAGAAACGAGCTTCTGTTACCAGAAATGAGCTTCTGTTACCAGAAACGAGCCTGGACCTAAAAAATGGAAAGACAAATTAGTAAAAAACAAAGTGGAAATGAGGTAAAATCCAAAATTGAGCCCCACGGTGGGCACCATAAATGTGTGTGTGAAATAGTGCACCTGTTACCTGTGACACAACACTTCAATAGATCATTACGTTAGTGAAAATAGGGTTATTAAAGCATGAAAATCCACTAAAATCGATCTATTGCTTTCTAACTAGGAGTGTGAAAAACAACATAATAACCCTCAGATTATGCCTTTTTTAGTGACATATACAACCTAGCATGAAAGATTCTATTAAAACTAAGAAAGATATCCCAATAACATGCATTCTAGTTCTAGAAATCAAGATCATAAAAATGCATAAATATGGAAACTAAAATGTAACATAAATCTATGTAAATCCTAACAGCATAACAATATATTTTCAATCTAAAATTCAGGCTTATTTGAGCTCAAAAACTCCTATTTATAGAAGAAAATGAGGAGAGAGAGGGGGGACAAGGGTCATTAATGGAGGTGTAAAACTCATTAATGATGTGTAAGAGGCATTAATGCCAAAGGCATTCATGAGGCATGGGCTTGAGGAATCTCCATTAATAATGCATTAATGTGAGTATTTAAGAAGCATGGTGGGGGTGTAAGAAGCAAGCTTGAGAAGGTGGACTTAGAGGGAGTCAAGCTTGAGAAAATTGACTTTCTCAAGTGGGTTGAGTTCCTAATCACATTTTTAGGAATTTGACATCATTAGGAGGTGGGTTAGAATGGGATTAAGATTAGGATTAGATTTAGCATGGGGTGAATAGGTTGGGATGGGTTTGAACCCAGCGTCAAGGTGGTTGAGGTAGGTTAGGTTAGGGGTTAAAGAGAATATTAATGAAATGAATTATATTAAATATATTCATTTAAAAATAGGAATATTAATTATTTAAGCATTTGATTGCTTTAGATAATTAATTAGGACTATAGCTAATTAATTAGATTAATTTAGGCTAGAAGATAGGCTTTGCAAGTGATTAGATATAATAGAGATTTATTTAATTCCTTTTAAATTAATTACCTTAGCCATGTTTTATTTGAAAAGATTTGATTTAATTGATTGGTTTTGATTGGCTAAGGTGATTAATAAAATTTAGTGATTGAATCACTTAGGAGATTAAATCTGATTTGAATGAATTATGTTACCCGATTGAAGAGTTGTCTGAACATAATTGGGGGTATGATCACACTTACGAAAAATAAGGATTATGGTCAGAGCAAACCAAATCCAGGTGGTTATAGAGGGATATATGGTATACCAGATAATGCTGTACATTACTCAATATCTTCCTAATCTTGCAGCAAAGACCCATGTAGATTTCATTTGGGATCTCCACTCCATTAAAATTTTTGAAGGGGAGTACTTGGTGGGCAACGGTAGATTTAGGAAACTGAAAGGTAATAAATTATTAGATGTTATTGTAGTTAATTAATTCTTAATCTTCAAAATAAATCTATTGTAACTGATCATCTATTTACTTTTGTACAATTTCTAAAGAGTGGGATGCAATACATTTGTTTATTGCAAATTGGATGACGGTCTAGATAGAATGATGTCAACATTATGGTCATAGAATAAACTGGGAATCTGTGTCTTCATTGGTTATACAAGCTCATCATAATGTAGATCCTAATGTTACACAAAAGGAAATAGATTTACCATATGGTTTAAGAGATCACTAGGTACTTATAAATTTGTTAATCAACCGTATGTTTTTCAACTCGTGATACAATAATGTATACATGTTTGACATTATTATAGGTGAAAAACCACAAGGCTATGTTATGCAATGGTTATAAATTTTGCATCAAAGAGTTGGATGACATGAATAGAACTTGTGATTCTAGGATAAGTGCAGTCTTCCAGGTGACCAATATTTCATCTAGAAATAACTTACATCTTTGATAGTCACAAAATCGATACTATGGTATTTTGGTTGATATACTTGACTGTGACTTTAATTTCTTAAAATTAGTTCTCTTCATCGTGAAATGGTACAAACTACATCTCTATCAAAATGATCCTTATAGAACTATTATTGAACATGATAGTGGATTTCCAATGATTAATACAAGGTTGTTTGAGCTAGTTGGGGAAGAGCCCTATGTTCTTCCAAGTCAATGCGAGAAGGTATTTTACTCAGAGGTTCCACATAAGCTAGGTTGGTCATTTGTTGTTAGACATGATCCAAGAGGAAGGACAATAAAGTATAATGTGATGGAAGAAGAAGATACCGAGGAAGAGTAAGAAGTGGATGATGATCATGATTGAGAGTGAGTCAAAGAAGAATATGAAGAAGAAGATGACAATGATGCTGCTACTGATCACAATGATGAATAGGAGGATGATGACGATGATGATGATGATGTTGATGATGATGATGATGACTATAGTGGTGGTGATGATGTCATCGATGATGATGATCTTGATGATGAGATGGATGAAGAAGAATATCAATGACATGAATGAAATGTACAATTATGCCACATGTTTGACATGTTTTAACGACTGTTTTGGGTTAAAATCTGCACCTTTTCCACTAATATGCTTAGAGTTTCATATTAATGGCATTTTTGGTTTAGCATGAATATCTAACTACTCTTATTCACCTTTTTTTATATGTCCTACTTATATCTTTGATCTTTTGTTCAGAGAAATTTCATTCTAAAAGAGTGTATTTAATCTCTAAATACTATCTTATGGGATTTGCTTCTCATAATTATCTATTTCCTTGCCCATCAATGATGTTAAATCACAGGGGATTATCTTTGTTTCCTGCAATGGAGTGAGATAATTATGAAAGTATAAATAGATAATTTTAACAATGTATAATATCCTTCACAAGATGTAATAAAAACGATGGAGTGAACTATGTTTGTCTGATTATATAAATATTATCTTTTGTCGGGTATCCCACACAATCTCATGGATTGTTAGGTATAAGTCAACACACACCATAGAGATTAATGTCTTTTACCATTTGTAAAATATCTCTCTCATTGCCACCTGTCTCTCTCATTTCATGATTTGCAGGTACCAGCGAATAGGTATTTGTCAGATTTGTCTTCCTTGAGCAAGGAAAATGTAGGAATGTAAGAAGAAAGTGAGACATTTAGTATGTCTAAATCAAGGAGATCAACTCGAGGTCAAAAGATCATAAATAAATTCAATAAACGCATGGAATTTTTCCTTTCTCAAGGGGGGTTGTGTTCTTATGATGATGAGAGCAAAGGTGAATCAGAGGTTCCCTTTAGGTACAAACATCTACAGAAACAATGGGTCCCCGATGAACTTCCTTCAATAAACACTGATTTTTGTGTTAGAGAGAGGATATATCGCATAGCACCATCTTCATTACATGGTTTGGGACTATTTTCCATGGATGGAATAAAGGTCTCTTACAACAAAGTTGTCGAATTGATGGAGTATGTCGGACCTTGTTATGATTACAGTAGTTGGATGCAGATTGTTAGATATAAAAAAAGTATGTGTAGGTATGGACTCCCAAAAAATTATATACAACAAAAAGTCAGTGAAAAAAGTAAAAAAATAGCTATATATGTTGACAGAAGGCCAAAAGCATCAGGGAATATTGCAAGTTTTATAAACAGTACACGACCTGTGTCAACTAAGAAGCAACCCAATTGCATATTTGAGGCGCGCGAGGGAAATTGCATATTTCTATGTGCGATCAAATCAATATGTGGAGGCAAAGAGCTTCTTTTCAATTACAATTTGAATCACATAGATACAAAAAAACCCACTATCATGGACGAGGTGGTACGCACTATGCACCATTTAAAATTGTTTAAAAATAAAAAAAACTCTTCTTTTAATTGAAGCATTCTGATAATTGTCTATTATTCAACGTAACTTAGCATAAGAACACGTGTTTTAACATGTCTCAGTGATTTTTAATTTTTGAAATACAGGGCTATAGTATGGATCAACAATCACATGATATGTACGATGATGATGGTTCTCATGGGACTTCTTCTTCCCGATAGGTAAAACTCATTGTTGTTGTACAAATGCACATACAAAAAAATGTTAATGCGTATTTTTTGTTATGTTTTATTATTCACTACTATTTTGGATTGCTTTTAAATAAAGTGCTAATAACATTTCTCTCAAAAATGAGTTCTAATCAAAAAAAGGGAAAGGAACAAGTAGTCCATGAGGAGCCGTAGGATGAGCAGGATCTATTCATTGTTGATTTTTCATGAGACATTGATCCTGTGGTTGCATTGAAAAAGGTCCTTCGTGCATTTTCAAGAGAGTTAACTTGATTGGAAGATATTCAACCTTAGACTCCTGAAATACCAATGAGAGAGGATGAGTTGGCTCACCGTGTTCAGACTTATACAGTAAGTATTAATGTAGTTTTTACTTATAACAAAAGTTAAATAATAGTTTTTATAGTATACTCTTTTATTTATGTCATTAACTTAAATACATATGTGTTATTTTTATAGAGGACGCTAAAAACATTTAAGGGTCATGCCCTAGATGCAGATACTTTAGGTGGTTCAATTAGATCGCATGTTCTATCGTCCACTTGTGTTTTGCTTGAACAATTTTTTTTTTTAATAGCTCTAACAATCTTTTCCATGGTTTTCCATATTTTTTTATGCTCTAACAATCTTATTTTTCAGCACCTAATGTTGATCCTATGTTCACTACGCCACCTTCTACGAGGATTAGAATCACAAAGGTACTGTCGGCTGCAATATCAACAACACGTAGCATGGCCACAGATGCGATGGCAATGCCTATTATTGGTAAGTAGATTCATCTTTTTCTCTCTCATTTATCATGTGTTTATTTCACTTGAACTATTCTTTCTTAGGGGCCATTTTGTAATATTGGATTCATTTTATGTAGGAGGCGATGATGAAATTCCTGGCTATACTTGTGTTAAATGTACGGGAACAATAGAGAAGTGTGATCAATTGCTCGTGAACATTGAAGATGGACTTCCCGTGAGAGTAGCCTAGCTTCCAGGTACTTTAAAGATTGATCCTTTATTTTAATATACAATCTTATACTGATAATGTAATGCACTAAACCTCTGTGTAGTCCCTTGCAATAACTAATAATCCCGTTATTATTTTGCAGGGAATAATCTATTTTATGAAAAACTTAATGATGAATGTTTGCGCATTTGCGGGCCGACCATACATACATGGTATCATATTTTGATTTCATTGCTAGATAAGATTTCCTTTCATCCCTTTCTTCAAGTATATTAAAAGGTAGCTTCACTTCATTTATGAATCTAACAGTTTTTTTTTCTTAAAAGGTGGCAATCACAAGAAAAAGAGTTAAAGGATAAACTCATTGACTCTATGAAAAAACATTTTGGACCCAACGCCTTTAAAAGACTTAGGCTCCTTGAGAAAGCGGGGAAAAATTTGAAGTATATTAGGGACAACTACAGGACCCAAATAGAACACAATCGTTATTACGAGCGGCCCCCCTATGTTCCTATTAATGAGTGGGAGAATCTTAAAAAGGATGCACTTGAGAGACGCGCAAGACATGATGAACAAATAGTATCGCCTGTGGAAAGAAGGTACGTGATAATCTTAATAAGGAAATTATGTACTATTTACTCTTTGTAATTATGCGATCTAACATATTTTAAACATCACATAGGTTTCCTGACACATCAAAGGCAACATAAGCAAGAAAACAAAAGCACGGGGAACACAAGCTTGGCTTGGGTGGATATTCAAAACTTGCTGCAGGAATTGTAAGTAATAGTAAATGAAAAATCGTATGAAAATATTTATAAATTGTAATCAATTTACTTTTGATGAAATTCACTACAATAAAAATGTAGGGCTTGGAGTTCAAACAAAAGATTTCAGAAGAG
>MU227365.1:2157887-2169566 GCA_018584345.1 Thuja plicata
GTATAAATGGTAATCGCTTCTGCATGATTGTATGTTTCTTTATGTTAACTTTAAAAAAAAAATTATTCAGCACACATAGTGACATGTTTAGGTTAATCTCTCTTGGGTTCCCTGGCGGGGCGTTACATCCCTTTTACATTTTTTGGTAGCTGACTAAGCCTATTTTGTGGAGTGGTTGCATCGTGTGGGCATGATTTCTATGAGTTTGTGTGCTGATTTCTGTATTTACTTGTAGATGGAAGACTTTGGTTTGCTCCATTCATCACCTCGAATCGCCAACAAAAAAAATCATAAATATGATGTTCAGGTTAGTTCATTTTATCATATTTTCATTTTAGTTTTCAAAATGTTGTGTTGCATATGACTTACTTAGTTCAGTCTGTACTCTTCTAGACGTTGTCTTCCATCTTGGTAATTTGCATTTGTTTATTGGTCATTTTTGTTTCTACCCTTGTTGGTTTGTACTCTTCTACTTGTATTTCATTAAATTTAATACTTCATATATAGAGATAAATTTGCAGCAAACGATAGGGTTTTGAGTCAGTATTCAGTATTGTATTGAGATACATTTGTAGAAAAAGGTAGGGTTTTAAGTCAATGTTTAGTATTGTATTCAGTTATAAGGTTTTGAGTCAGTATTCAGTATTGTATTCAGTTATTTTGTTATTGGGTTGTTTTTCAAATGCCTAGAATCGTCTGACTTACTGTAAATGGTGTGTGACATTGTAGGGTATTAGAGAGTAGGAACTACCACAACCAGTTCTTGATTGTGAATGATCATTTGTTCTTGTACAACTGGGCATTCTCTTTTTTTTTGTGTGGATGAATTTATGATTATTTAAGCAGTTTGGCCAATTAGCTCTAGAACTCTCACAAAATGTTCGTACAGGTAAATTATGAGAACTCCATTTTACTTTGTTTGGATATTACTTTTCTTTAGATGGATTGCATTAGGTTTTTTTTGACTCTTCCTTTCTATCGATGTGAATCCATCCACTTCTTTGACATGAAAATCATCTTTAGTTAGTTTTCTTCACAACAATTGTAATTTGCATGATTTTAGTTTTATAGTGTTAATCTTTTTTAGATTGCATGGGTAGGTTTTCACTTCAATTTTACTTTTCCTTACCAAATAAAGCACAATGTGCATGTTATGCTTTTAGAGTTTATTTTTCCATTCTTTCAATGGTTGAATAATTGTCACTAAATAAAGACTTACGCTGAGTTTCTTTGTCCATGCTCTTGGAGAGTTAATTTTTTAATCATTTTCCTATGTACATTATTTTAAAAAAAGTTGCACTATAGGTGAGCATTCTGCAATAAAAAAAGATAAGCAGTAGACATGTTTTGTATGTCTATGTTCTCATGATTAATTGAATTCAGGGTTGTTATTAATTTCAATCTACAAATAAAAAAGATTTTTAGTTCAAATAAAGCACAATGTGCATGCTATGCTTTTACAGTTTCTTTGTCCATGCTTTGGATCATTGAATAATTATTGCTAAATAAATACTTACACTGAGTTTCTTTGTCCATGCTTTGGAGAGTTTATTTGTTAATAATTTTCCTATGTCTATGTTCTCATGAGTAATTGAAATCAGGTCTGTTATTTCAATCTACAAATAAATTTCATTAGTACTCTCCCTTTGATTTCATATTTCAGTGCATGTTTTCTATGTCTATGTTCTCATGAGTAATTGAAATCAGGGCTATTATTTCAATCTATAAATAAATTTTTCAACCGTTCTACTGGGTTCATGATTCCTTCTAATTTTATGGTAATATCAACTACCATACCTTCCAAGGCCTCTGTACCATTCCTATATTTCTAGGCATTATATTGAACATTTAAAACTGCAGGCATTATATTGAACATTATCATCTGTAGGCACATTTTCATCTTGTGAAGGCTCTTCTGCTTTTGAGAAATGTTGTACTTAACGTTAAACTAGCCTAAAACTAAAATACTTCAATGATAATAGATAAAAATTACCATGTCACTGCTGTCCATAGCAACAAGTGCTTTAAAAACTTTTAGATTCTTGAGGTAATCGTCATTTAGAAAATCGTCCAACTACTAAACAAAGACTAAATAAAGACTTACATTGAGTTTCTTTGTCCATGCTTTTGGAGAGTTTATTTTTTAATCATTTGCCTATTTGATACAATAGGAAGAAGGTAGAGGATCCAAAGGATGTTTACAAGAACACTTTATGGAAGAGTTGAGTTTTTATATAAAATGATTATTCAAAACTTGACCTAATTTAGCTAGTCTTTACTTGCAGAAAATGGAAGGTGTGGCTCTATCGCTTCAAAATTTCCACACATTTATTCTCAATGTTAATAGAAAAATGAGATACTGTGAAGGTTATGTGTAGTTAAACTATTCTTGAAACAAAGTGAAGCTCATTATATTTTTTTTAATAATATAGAATATTGTCGCAACTACGACAAAAGCTAGAGAATGACTGACACCAAAGCTATACATGCGACGTCCAGATGTCAAAAATTGCCGATAACTAGATGTCGCATGTACAACATATCCATCACACACTCATTGTAATTGTGACACTCATAAAGTGTAACGATGACAAGTTGACAATCCTAAACGGTGCACACTGTGACGGTCAATACCTAAATGCAACATTCATATTGCGACAGTCATAATGGGTAATGACGACATGCTAAACAAAGTAGCCAGTGCATATTGCGACGGTCATTATCATGAAAATTTCTATAGACATAACAACTGTCGGTAGTTCTGACACCAAAACTGTAACACTGGCCTATGTCGCTTGCCCAACGGGGTAGTGTCAGAATTATGATACATAGCCCTCAAAAAAAGGACTCAAATGTACCAGTGACATATGGTTTATTACCCTATTTTAACAACTTATCTTATACTAATATTATATGTAATCAAGTTCAAGATATGCATATTTACGTTAATTTAAATGGTTTTTTGATTTTCACACATAGATAATTAGGTCTCATATAGTGTGATATAAGCGTATTTATTAAATAGGTATTTATTTAATAAATATAATGATTTGACCCTAAAAATAATTATATACAATAAATGAGAAATTTATCTATCTTTTACTTCCTTAAGCATTTGAAGAGAAATGCCAATTTAACCCTAGGAGAAGTGATCCTTTCTTTTCAACTTCTACCCTTTTAAATACAACAATTTTAATCCATTGAAAAAACAATATATTAACAACATCATATGTAAGTCACAGTTTTTAAAATTTCCTTTACATTCATAGGGAGTTTGATACAATACAATTTTACAAATTCCCTATGTTTCATAAACTTCATGGTTATATCTTTCCATGTTTCCAAGATTACAAGTGATAACAACTAAAATAGTGAGATGCTTTGAGAGAATTTCTGATTGCAAAAACACCAAGGATACAACTAGATTTTGAGGAGCTCCTTTTGAACTTGCAAAAAGGTAATGGGTTGACCATGGAGGCTCACCTCCCAACCTAGGCCTTTTCAAGGCCACCCCTGAGCTAGGGGATGTAGAAATAGAACAGGGACAAGTAGAGACATAACCACATGGAACTAATAAACAAGTAAAACATGAACATAAGGAAAAATTACCCAATCCTAAGGATTTACAATGCCCTTCAAAAGACCTGAAACTTTAGGGGTGAAAGAGGACTTACCTTAAGAAGAGAAAGCCAATAATAAAAATACATACAAGAGGAATAGGCATTAGATGGGCTCAACATTCCCTTACTATAACCCTCTCCTCCCATTCAGAACCATGGCTTCAAGCCATTAGATTTCCCTTATGACCTCCAAATGCCGTTGGGCATGATTGGCATCATGGGGACTTACACACCCCTGTACATCCCTCCTCACATGGGAGACTCTAAACTACATAGGTAATCACTAAACCTTCACCCTTTCAAGGTTACTCTGTCCTCCCAAGGGTGAGTGCACCTTGAAGAACCCTATATGCAAAATAATCACAAAAGAAATACAAGACTTTGCAAAGGACCTCCATGGAAACCCATGGAGTTGAAAAAAATATACATAGACTCCATTAAAGGATTCCTCAAGCTATCTAAATTAATAATAAAAACTACTCTAAGCTATTCTAAAAAGGAAACCAACCTCAAGTCCAAGCTTAGGGAAAATAGTGAAGTTGAGATGAGCTTTCCCCTTTATGCCTTCTTCCTTCTCCAAATCCTCTTCCGATTCTGAAAATGTCTCTAAAGGTAGAGAGTGGGTGAACAACCTAACTTTCCTCCCAAAAACCCTTAAAAAGGCTCTTTTCTAAGAATATATGATTTCAAACATTAACGGGGAAGTGACTAAAGTCTTCCCCCATCTCTCCCTTTTCCTTATCCCTCATAAATGGAGTGTAAGACTCACATGGGAAGGATAAGATACTTTGTCCAAATTTACCAAACTCTGATTTTCGCCACTTTCAAAATGGGATATTTTAGGGTGTCATTAATGAGTTATGGGGATCATAATGAGCTAAAATTTACTCCTAACTTCTAGGGTACCAAGTGGGATGGTCAAAAATAACCCCAACTACCTTCTGGAAGCCTATATGACCCTCCTGAACCCCACCTGAAGTTAACTCACAAAAATCAACCCTGTTGACTCAATCTGATCTCCCTAAACCTTAGGGTAAGCATGGGAACTATACTAGGTGACTCCTAGGTTAGAGTTAAACCTATAATAGTTACATTTACTAGCCATCCCAAAACATAAGGACACATGTGTCAAGTGACACAATATAATTACACAAAGCATGACTTATTTACACATTTACTAAATTGAATTAAATATAATCATGCATAATACTTTCATGAATAAAACATAATACAATGAGGTCCATGTATATTTTTATACACAAGACCTTAGCATTACAATATTTACATAGGTCCATTCCTGAATCCCCGTTTAGTACCATGGTTAATTTCTTGCACAGTCATTGCACACATCAATAGGTCTAATAAATCAACACATAGACATAACAAGATACATAATCTAAACCAACACATATTCACTCACACTTGCATCAATGATTCATTGAAATTAAATAATATTTACATCTACTTCATATGCATAAACATAAGTCTTAATCAATCTGTATCCTTTTATTATCTAACATACATATCCATCACGTTACATCATTAAAAATTAAACATGTAAATTATCTGTATTAACTAACATAAGGCATCACCTTAGTATATATACATCATAATCATAATGTTTAATAACATAGTATGGGATCTTACAGATCTTGAAATAATAACATGTGTTTAGATAGTCGAAGTATCTCAAAATCAATGTCAATATAAAGAGTATAATAAGAAAAAAATGGTGCTAAGCTATGATAGGTTGGGGTAGGCCTCACATCCTCCCCCTCTAGGCATGAACATCCTCTTGGAGTTCATCAAATAGGTGGGGAACTATGACCTCATCTTCGCTGGATCCTCCCAAGAAGATGTAACCTCACCATAACAATCCCACTAGACCCTAACCTAGTCTATCTCTCGGCCTCGAAGGGCCAACGTATGTCAAGCTAATATAAAAATGGGATCCAAACTCAGATGTTCATCCAACTCCACCTTCAAGGCATCCCAATCTATAGCATGAGACTCATCATAAATGTACTTCCTCATAATAGAAAAATGAAACACATTGTGGATGCGTGACAGGTTAGGTGGCAAAACTAAATAGTAAGAAACTGGTCCTATCCTCTCAAGGATCTCAAAAGTTCCAACAAATCAAGGTGAAAGCTTAGATCCCTTCCCAAAATTGATTGTACTCTTATGCAATCACACTCTCAAGAAGACCCTATCTCAAACCAAGTAGGCTCAATCTATTCTTTTCGCATATGCGTACTTCTTCTATCTATCCTAAGCCTCTCTGAGGTGCTACCTAATCAAGGTTTCTTTCTATTTTATATCTCTAACTAGCTCAGGACCAATGTACACTCTATACTCAATCTTATCCAAACTAAGTGGGGTCCTGCATGGTCTACTATAAAGATCCTGGTAAGGAGGCATACCCAATGACGTATGATGCCCATTCTTGTAGGAAAAATCAACTATGTGTAGGTATTCCTCCCACTGGGTCTGATGGTCAATCACATACATGTGTAGCATTTCCTATAACACCTGATTGACCCTCTTGGTCTACTCATCTGTCTCAAGATGATATGTTGTATTGAAATTAAGCCTAGTGCCCATAGCTTCTTGTAATTCCCTCCAAAAGGATAAAGTGAAGAGAGAATCTCTATCCAAGATTATATTATGAGCTACACCATGAAGTATGACTATATCTCACAAGAACACCCGCGCCATTGATGGTATGGTAAAGGTAGCAAACATGGGTGAAAAGTGAGCCACCTTGGTCAACTTGTTAATTGTCACCATGATGGCATCATGATGACAAGATGACATAGGGAGACCAATAATTAATTCCATAGAAATGGTGTCCCACTTCCATAATGGTATCTCACGAGGATGAAGAAGACCACCTAGATGACGGTTTTCCACCTTCACCCTCTAACATTCTAGGAATCTAGCTACCATCTCAACAATCTACATTCTCATGCCTGGCCAGTGATACAACCGTCTCAAGTCGGCATGCATCTTCTTAACTCTTGGATATGCTGTATAAGGGGCTCTATGAGCCTCTAGCATCACAAACTCACACAATCCTCTAGAAGAAGGTATATAGATGCATCCTCTATGATGTAAGAGTTCATTAGACTCCAATGTAACATCTGAATAACTCCCCTCAAGAGGCCTCTGAGATTGAATCAGCTCACTAACTTATGCATACATCTCATCTTCATGTAAGTGATGAAGAATGCGATCTCTCAAATCTATTCCTATGAACATAGAAGAAAGCTCATTCCATCTCCTACTCAAGGAATCTGCGATAACATTCTCTTTCCCCTTGATTTAATGAACATAAAAATCATATTCACACAAGAAATCCATCCATCTCCTTTGTCAATCATTAAGGTTTGGCTGAGTGAATATATACTGTAGACTTTGGTGGTCTAAATGAAGCTCAAACTAATCTCCTAAGAGGAAATGACATCATCTTACTAAGGCATGCACCACTTCTACAAGCTTAAGATCATGGGTAGGGTAGTTGAGCTCGTGAGTCTTTAGTTTCATAGAATCATAGGCTATAGCTCACCCACTCTGCATAAGACTTCTCTTAAAACCTCTAGAGAAGCATCTGTGCATACAAAAAAATCTATTGAGGGCTCTAGAAAAACAAGAATGGGTTCATTGGTAAGTGCTCTCTTGAGCTCTTGAAAGGCTCTATCACACTTCTCATTCCACTCAAAATTTTGTCCCTTTATTTAAAGAGAAGTGATGTGGTGTGCCACTTGAGAAAATCCTTCAACAAATAATTTTTAATAACCATCTAGGCCCACGAAAATTCTCACCTCAGTCAAATTGGTAGGCACTGGCCAATCCATAATAGCATCTATCTTTGATGGGTCTGCTAAGATCCCATTACTAGATATCACATGCACCAAATACTTAACCTTTGGTCTGAAAAATGTTCACTTTGACAAGATTTTGAACAACTGATTGTCCCTTATGCACTACGAGACTTGTCTTAGGTGCTCTTTATGCTCTCCCATCCTTAGAATATATTAATATATTATCAAGGAATATCACCACAAAATTGTCAAGGAATATACAAAATACTCCATTCATGAGACTCATGAACACAATTGGAGCATTTGTAAGACCAAATGGAATCACCATGAACTCATAGTGGCCATATCTAGTGCAAAATGTGTTCTTGTGGATATCACTATCCACTATCCTCAACTGGTGATATCCCAAATTGAGGTCTATCTTTGAGAACACTCAGGCACCATGCAACTGATCAAACATGTCATCAATCCTAGGAAGTGGATACCGATTCTTGATGGTTACTTTATTCAACTAGAGGTAATCCATGCAGAACCTAAGAGACCCATATTTCTTCTTTAAAAAGATCACTGGTGCACCCCAAGGAGAAACACTAGGATGAATGTTTCCTTTCTCTAACAGTTCCTCAAGCTGTATCTTGAGCTCATTAAGCTCATTAGTGGTCATCCTATAAGGTGCTCTAGAAACTGGCTCTACTCTTGGTACAAGATCTATGTGGAAGTCAGCTACCCTACAAGGAGGCATACTAGGTAGCTTTGATGGAAACACATATGAAAACTCTTGAAAAATAGAATGGTCATCTAGCGAGGGCTCGAGCCTTCTCTATCTCTTCGCCTCTATCACTAATGGTGATAACATACAACTAACATCCCTTCTACATGGATCACTTAAGCTGCATAGCAGAAATCACACGGAGGGATACAAGTCTCTAGACTCTTGAGATTAATTTAGAAATACCATCATCATCCATATATTCTATCCTCTTCTGATGATAATCTAACTTGGCCTTGTGGACACATATCCAATCCATGCCAAGTACTAGATCGTAGGATCCAAGAGGAGTAACTCTAAGGTCTGCTATGGTGGTTATGCCACCAATCTAAATTGGGAAATATCTAACCATAGAGGTAACATAAAATCTTGCTTCTGAGGCTAACTCTACCTCCCATCTAACATCTTGCCTAGATGCCACTAGCCCACAATTCTCCACAGCCGATGGATAAACAAAAGAGTCGGTAGCTCCAGTATGAAACAATATAGAAACACTACTACCTTCGATCATACCTATGACCTCAATGACTGTGGCCTGATTTTCTTCTTGGCACTTATCAACCATTGAGAATAATCTATGGGCCTTGTCCATGTCTCCAACTGTAGGCTCAGACATAGATGGTCATTGAATTCCTCTATGAGGGAACTCCCTAATGTGCACCATGGAATGATAAGTATAACAGAGTCCACGTGCTTGAATCTACACACCTAGAGGTCTAGAGCACTGTGAACCTTCTCTCTTGGAGGACCCTTTGTACCCACCCCTAGAGGACTCCTGAGTCCATTTTGGAGGTGTATAAGGTGTCCAAGGTCTCTGGTCCTTCCTAGGACCCTATGACTACCACTTCTTGGGCTTAGAGCCCTACTATCCCTGTGGTGGCCTCTATCTTTGGCTCTGTTGAGATTGATGTGGCTGTTGTGGCTGTGGGGTTCTGAATGACCCTGATGAGTACCTTTGATTCCCCTTCCATGGGGGTCTTTGATATCTTGTAGCTCGAGGTGAGAGATTATAGTTATGAGACCTATCTCATGCATCATGTGGTCCTTTGACTATCTCTTCAGCTACCAAGTCTCTATCCACTGTGGATAGTAAGTCTCCTAGCGGTACCATGTGTACTATACTTGCTATAGCAGGATTCAACCCCTTTATAAATTAGTTGACCTGCAGCTTCTCATCCCTCATATACTCTACATAAGGGATGAGATCAATAAACCTTCCCTCATACTGGGCTACTGAGATTCCCCTCTGCTGGGGATCATGGAATTTGTCTATGCAATGCTGTTTGAACTATTCTAAGAGATACCTAACCTTGAATATCTCAAGAAAAAAATCCCAAGTTAGGGTATCTATAAAAAGGTGCCCCTTGAATTCCTCGTGTTTCCACCAAGTGGAGGCTCCTTCTCTAAGAAGGTGAATATAAAATCATGCTTTAAGGTTGCTCCCATAGGAATGCAACCCAAAGCAGCTCTCAAGGTTCAGAAGCTAAGACTCAGCTACCATCCCATCTGTAGCTACTAAGAATAGAGGTGGTTGGAGCCACATCAATTATCTAATATGATCCCCTATATCTAGGGGTTCACTCTCAAACCTATGAGCCTTAATCTTGGGTGGAGGCTCTGGTCCACCAATGGAATCAATCTCATTCTCTTGCTGTTCCTCAGCAAATCTAGGAGGTGGAATCATACTCTGTTATCTGGCTGAGGACCCTCATCCTTCTCTATCCCGCTGCACATTCTGCTATACAACTGGAGGCATCTTATTCAGAATGATACCAGCTAGATTCTGTAGTGCTAATAGTATATCTGCATTCATATTTGGAGGTGGTTCGGGTGGAGGATCCTGCTTTCCTCCATGAATCTCTACCTTTGGTCATATCTCCTCATGAACTGAGGGGGTATGCCTATGACCTCATCCATGCTGACGGTTTAGTCGTATAATAGGAGGCATCCTACACAAGCATTTGAAATATTTAGTTAATGCATAGTGGGTTTTAGGTTCCCAGCCTTGAAACAATGCTTTGATACCAAAATGTCATGCCCAAAAGTTGGGCAAAACACAACTACAATTTTTTTTATAACAGTATAATATTAACTACTATTGTACATACACATGCCTCTAAGTTATCTATGAGTTACATTTACATTTTGTAATTCTAGGACCCTAATTGGTTTGTATACGTCTCAGTTGACTAGGTTTCACCAAAAAACCCCACTAGTCACTTAAAAAGGGGTCATAATTCCCTAACATCAACCTATCATGTTTAACTAGATTAACATCTAAAAGGTGTCTAGGGTCGATTGGGCTAATAGGAAATTACAACATTTAAATGATTATTTAACATGATTACTTATTTAATCATATTAAATGTTTTCTAAATGTTTTCTTAAAGCTAACATTAAATATAAGCTAACATCTATAATAACGCACTATTAAATCCATAAATTTAATGTAACAATTATACTTTATTGATTAAATTATCATAATCGATAAATTGGATCTTAATAGCAAGGCTATTATTAATTTCCTATTAAGTTCATTCTTAAAGAAATTTTAAAATACCCAATCCCTATAACAACTATATATATCAATCTTCTCTAATACCAATTTAAAATCTAACCTTAATCTATTAATTATTAATTTACTTAATTAAGAAATTCTTCTAGAAAATTCTAATTCAAAAGTCAACAACTACACATATGATTTGAAATTAATTTTGGCATCCATATGAAATCTAATTTATTTAATTAATAGATTTCTTCTAGAAATTACTATCCCTTAAGTCAACATTTGCAACTAATCTGTTTTGAATAAATTTTGAAATCCATTAAATCAAATATACTTCAAACAACTAAATCAAATCTAGATATAACTAAACTTGTAAATATAACGCTACTTATTCCCATAAATTTCAATCTGCACACTTAGTATTTAATTATATTAGTTTGATATGCATATTTTATATTTACATCTCTGTGTATTTAATTATTTTATCGGGTTAGGGTTTCAAGTTGAACAGGGGAGGAGGAATGACGACCTTGGTGGTGTTTCTATAAAAAGGGGGCGGAAGAAAATGCCGACAATGAAAGAGAGCGGCAGACGACGGTGGAGTTGCAGGAGGCGGGGCTGCCAAGTGGACGATGCCACTCAGAGGAGGGAAGACAAAGGGTAGTGGATGTCAGGTAGCACGACGCCTCCTGTCCCACTGTGTAGACACAATGAATGGGGCGAGCGGGCAGGCCGTGGCCTTCGCCCCCCCTCCACTGCTCTATAAGTGGCAGGGAGGTCTGCCACGTGAGGAAAAAAGGGTAGTGGTTGGGGTAGGGCGTTGACCCTACCCACCCCAATTATTAAATTCTTTTTTTTAATAAAACGTTTCTTGATTAAAACATCTTCAACCGACGCGAGCTCATCTTTATATATATATACATATATATATATATATATATACATATGTATATATATATA
>MU227365.1:2174099-2219122 GCA_018584345.1 Thuja plicata
TAGCTTGGAACTCGGTAGCCGCTGGTGACTCGGTAGCAATATTGTCACTCGGTAACCGCTGGTGACTCGGTAGAAACTGATTTCTCGGTTGGCTTCAACTGATGGCTCGGTAGTTATAGTGAAGCTCGGTGACTACCATGTGCTCGGTAAATGTTTCTCTTCTCGGTAAACACTTCTCAACTGTTCATATGCTCGGTGACCACTGTTCTTCTTGGTATGAACTGTTTAACCAGTGAATGCTCGGTATAGGCTGTGGACTAAGTGATGAGTTCGGTAAGCATTCAGAATTGAATAAGTGTTTTCACTGATGACAAATATATCATAATTCCAACAACCAATGCCTTCTCATACTCATAAGTTTCTTCTTTGACTGCAACAAACACTATCACTTCATCATTTTCATTAGATTCTTCATCAGTCACACCTTCATCTACTGCAATATAGTGTTATTTATTTTCTTTTCCCTTGAATATTTTGACCTTCTCTTTTTGTTCTCCATTAGGACACCTGGAAGAAATACATCCTATCTTGTTACATGAAAAACATTTCAAAGGTAACTTTCTTTTATACTACCAGTACCTCTAGGTAGTCTTCTTCCAAGTAATACTTCAAGTTATTCTTGCTTCTTCCCTTTATCCAAGATAGCTTCCAGTTCCCTGGAATAACTTGTCATGCAGGAAAATTCCTGAATCATTTGTTTTCTCTTCTTCTTTGATGCTGATGACAATGAGGCCTTAAAATATTCTTCAACTTTAGGCATATTGTTATTGTATTTATTTAATTCAAAAGAAGTGAGCTTACCAATCAATCCATCAACAAAAATAGTACCAAATGTCCTCAATTCTTGTATAGTAGAAACTCTAATAGCATAAGAAGTTAGAAAGGTTCTCAAAATTTTACTTACCACATCACCTTCTTCAATGTTACCATTGGCAGCTTTGATAACATCAACTACTTCCTTTATCCTTTGACCATATTGATCAATGTTCTCACCTTCCACCATTTTCATGTCAACATATTTTCACTTCAAATTGTCTACTGTAGCTTTTTTCACATGTATTTCTCCACTATATATTAGTTTTAAATTTTCCCAAACCTCATAAATAGTCTCAAGTCCATGTATATCAATATATTCACTATTAGATAGAGTACTTACTATAGCCTCCAATTCTTGCATGTTCTCCTATTTCTCCTTCAATTGATTTGCAGTAAGAGTCCCTGTAGCAACTGTATATTTTGTTACCACATTATTCCATAGCTATGGCCCCATTACTTTTAGATAGATCTTCATCATGTTGCTCCATATTGTGTAGTTGTCTCTTGTGAACTTAGGACCTTCCTTCTTCATCATAGGATATTTTACCCAAGTTGTTAAGATTACCACAAAGAGGACCAAGGCTCTGATATCGATTGTTAATACTATAAGGTCCAATGTTACTGAGAGGGGGGGGGGTGAATTAGTAATCTATCATATTAGAACTTTTCATGACTCATTCAACACATTAACACCATTCACCAAATTTAAACCTTATGCAACAATAAACAAAGTGACCAAATAAACATCCAAACATGCAAAAAGTGACACCAGTATTTTTCTCGTGGAAACCCTTGATTAGAGGGAAAAACCATAGTGGGAATTAGTACCCACAAGTATTTTCACTCTTCTAAAATGCACCATGTTAACATCCTAGCCCTATTAGGAGCTTACGATGATGCCCTATTAGGAGTAACTGATATGGGTGTAGCACTCATCTTCTTATTCAGATCCAAACAAAACACAACACTTCTACTTCTTACAGACAATCTTTGCTCTTCACTCAACCGTTCCTTTGCATGCATGATCTACACTTGCATAATTCATCAATTTACATATAAATATACTGGATATATATTAGGGAATTAGACTCATTACAAATCATGTTACATTTTAATTTTATTCATTACAATCATTCCCGATCAACCCTTAAACCCTAAAATGTATTATCAATCTTAAATATTCCTGTAACGCCCTGCCAAGGAACCCATGAGAGATTAACCTAAAGCATCCTACTAAGTTTACAAATTTTTTTTTTAATCAATACCGTATAATTTATCCAAAACCTCCAAATAATAAATCTTTCAACAATAATCCATCATAAATTTTCAGACACCCCAAAACCTTACCCTAAGCTTATTTTGTCCTAAGATTGGATGAGTATCCGATTGAATTACCTGCCTGAATTCGCTAGGTGACATGAATTTGTGGATCCCTTCTTGTTGAGTTTTATTTTACTTTGATTTGATTATTTTCATTGTGCATGCCTGTTATCGGTTGACGTACATTTTTCCTTGTGTGAGTTAATTATTATCAAGGATTACTATTGTTAGTAAATAACTATACCTGTTCTTATGTCAATTTATTTGATATTAAATATATGAGTATTTAATTAATGATAATTAATTAAATATCTATGTTTAATGAATAGACTTAATTAAAAGCCTAAGTATAGAATATTTGGATTTACGATTACAGATTCAGGTCGACCATAAGATTCATCGCACATCGATTAGAAACAAGAACAGTCAAATTTTATTTGACTTCCCTAACACGTTGAACCAAATCTTGATAGATTTGATCACCTCAAAAAATGAAATATCATATTAGTATTACAAATATTTTATTTCATGTCACCTTGTCACCTAGATCATGAAAACATCTAGTGCAACTAATCACATCATCACTTGCCACCAATCTAACACCAACTGCTCAAACATGTTCAAACATTTTGCTATCATGCACAAAATGATCTTCTATCAATTGAAATGATGCTTTGCAATACTCTAATCCTATAGCGATCATAGTATCAATAACATATCATATTCAAGATAATCATATCATGACCGCAACATTTGGATCCATACTGATTTGATAGAATAATCAAATTATTCACTGTCTGTCACTGTTTGTTCTTCTTTCTACCCTGTTGCTCTTCAATAAATCATAACTTGCTCCATTTTTGTTTCCAGAATACACGATCATACATAATTCATCTAGAGATATCTCTGAGTCTCCAAAAATGATCACACGCTCCAATTCCTATTGCAATACAGAATTCATCTGCACAAATACTTAGTAGCACATCAGGAACACTGTCAACAAATACAAGACAAATGGTGCAGGAGCACCCTTGAGAAGCCAGTCAGATTGGTGGTCTCATGTCATTTTGGGTGTTTGAGAGTGTTAAAAACCCTCTTGAAGGGCATTGTAATTATATAAGGTCATGTGGACCAAGTGTGGTTGAGTTAGTGTTAAAATTGTGCTTTTTGTTAGGTCAAAGTAGTGCATTTTGGCTCATTAATGGCATTATACTGAATAATGTGGTCAAGTGGAAATTTGATGTTTTCATGTCTTTAGGGTCCTATGATACCCTAAGAGGTCTAACTAGGGTTAGTTAGGTCAGGTTAGTGGAAAAACACTTGAAAAGTGCAAATATGTAAAAGATGTAAAAATGTTGCTATGCAACATTAGCAACTTTTAAAAGTTGCTGACAACATTTTTGGTTGTCTTAAGGGTTTCGAGGTTTAAGTTGTTTTTGAACCCATCCAAGGAGTTAGGCACATGTGTTGAGGGGATATAAGGGAGGAAAACCCTAATTTGGAGTGTGGGAAGTGATTGTACAGATTTTGGGTTTTGGAGCCAAGCAGTTTTGAATGACAGAGTAGTAGAATTGATGCAATTGGTGTTTTTCTTGTTGTGCATGGATTAGATTGAGGATTGTGATCATTTGATGATATTTTTGGGCATGTTGTAAAGTGTTTTAAATAGTTATTTTCTCTTTAATTACCTTCCTTTTGGTTTTTGTAAATTAGTTTGTTTTAGACAGTTTGCTGTCCAGTTCTGACAGAGAGGCAAAGATGTGGACCTAACTCCATTTCCCACCATTGGTTCTATACGGCCACTTGGGAATGGAGAATAGGTCCATGGAGATTCAAAAATATGGAAGGAGATCTGGAAGTGCATGCAATGATTTTTAAGGTCTTTCCCTAGGCGAGCTGAATGAGAAGCCCAACTAGGAAGACCAAGTAGAAGATAGTGTAAAATTGCAAGAGGTTGTTGTCATGAGCCAAGAAGGCCATGGATGTAATGCATGATGTTGTGCAGGCACTCAAGAATGAGGAGGGTTTCCCAAGAATTCATCTTACCAAGTTTTGAAGCCAAAGACCCAAGACTGGTCTAAAAACAAGGAATAAGCCCTATTTCAGAAATAGGGTGTACAGACAAAGTTGGACCCTGAAACCTAGAAAATCTTGGTGGGTTTTTCCTTACATGTGAACTACCAAAAAATTTCTAGGGGTCCTTTGATGAGTTTCAGCTGTATTAGAGATTTCCTAGATTTAAGGAGGCCTAATTGTCAAAAAGGCTACAAGGCCTAAATCTTAGGAATCTAGAGCTTGATTGGTAAGTGAATATCCTTGGCAAGTTGAGACCCCATCTTGGAGTCAAGAATGGAGTGTAATTAAGCCCTTAACCTCCTGCAACTCAAATCAATGGTTAGGGCTTGGAAGGTGTAAATGTGAGGAGTTCTTATAGAGAACAAAGTGTTGGAACCTAAAAAGATAGGTAGATCCTTGGTAGAGGGAAGAAGTGTATCTTTCCAAGTGTTAGAGGGTGGATTGAGGAAGCCCTAAGAGGTCCTAGGAGTGACCTAAGAAGAGTTCAAGAAAACTCAAGGAGGTATCCAAGTTTCTCCCTATCAAAGTGGTATCAGAGCATAGGCTCAAGATTTGGGAAAGCAGTATTGCAGCAAGTGGATGTTGCAGACCAAGGACTCAAGTGTGGAGTCAAGTGCATCTAGAAAGATGGTGACCAATGCTGAATTGGCCAAGAAAGTTGAAGAACAAGAAGAGGGCAATAGACTACTAAGAGAAAGATTGAGCCAATTAGAGAAACTCTTAGGAGAGGTCCAAGACAAGGTAGATAGAGTGAAGGACAAGGTAGACCAGAAAGAAGAAAAATAAGCTAAGGAGAAGGAGTTGGACTTAGAAGAAGAAGCACCTTCTCCTGATTTGGTCTTACTAGAGGAATCCTTCTTGAAGGCACTCAAATCCTTAAGTGGTAAAGCCTTGGAGGGTGTGACGCTTTTTAGTGGACAAATGGATGTTGGTCTAGTTATGGACTGGATAGACAGTCTTGAAAATCACTTTGAATGTGATGGTGTGACAGATGCTCAGAAGTTGAAAGTGGCTAAGTCTAGGTTGAGAGGACTAGCACTTACTTGGTGTAAATATGTCCAGACTAAGAGAGAGAAAGAGGGCAAGAACCCTATTGTTACATGGAGGGGTATGTTAGCCAAGTTGAAGCAGACTTACCTACTAGATGACTATGAAGTTGAAATGGATAGGAAGAGACAAAACCTCAGGTAGAAAGATCTTGATGTCCAAGCATATACTAAGGAGTTTCAAAAGTTATGCTTAAGATCCAAGATAGTGGAGGATGAGAGCATCAGATTAGCTAGATATCAAAATAGACTCAAGTGGTCTATACAAGAGGAGATGAGTCTTACTACCCTAACCAATGGAAGAGGTAGCATGAGTAGAGGAAGAGGATACCAAGGTGGAGGAAGAGGTAGATTTGGAGGTTCAGGCAGAGCCTCACACTTTGCAAGCATGAAATGATTCCATTGTAATCAACTAGGACATCTAGCCTATAGGTGCCACGAGAAGGCTTCTAGTTCACATGGTGAATAGAGGGTGAATTACCTAGCTCAGGAAGAAACCAACAGTGTTAAAGCTCCTGAAATTAACCTTGATTTAGAGAGTGGGGAGAATCTAATGATTAGGAGGATTCTCATAAAGGAACCTGTCAAAGAAGAAGCTAAGCAAAGGAGGGAACTTTTTAGAGTGAAGTGAAAGATACTTGGAAAATTTTGTAGGATGATCATAGACTCAAGGTCTACTAATAACATCATCTCAAAGGAGGCAATCAGCAAGCTAGGCCTAACCAAGATACCTCATACAAACCCTTATAGAGTTACATGGTTGAATAAGGGTCAACATGTTCTTGTAAATGAGAAAGCATGGGTTTTTTTTTCAATAGGAAAATATGTGGATAGAATATTGTGTGATATACTCCCAATGGATGAATTCCACCTACTCTTAGGTAGGCCATGACAGTTTGATAGGAAGACAATTCATGATGGAGAGAAGAATTCCTATTCTTTCAAGAAAGGTGGGCTCACCTATAAAATTTAGTCACTCATTGATGATGAGGGGTCTACATCAGCAGGACCTAATGTCTTATTTCAAGGAGGTAAGGAGTACTCGCAAGGTGTAAGGAATGGAGAAGGAACACACTATGCTATTATGCTTAAGCCTAGTGAAGAGAAGAAGGTGGAACAAGCACCATTACCAAAGGAGGTGCAAGAGTTTCTGAAGGAGTTTAAAGACATAGTTAGTGATGGGTCACCTGCAATGTTACCACCTCCTAGAACCATAAGTCATCAAATTGACTTCATACCAGGAGAATCACTACCAAATAAGGCTGCATACAAGGTGACTCTTGATCAAAAGAAGGAGATAACTAGCCAAGTCCAAGAACTTTTGGACCAAGGTTTAATCAGACAAAGAATTAGCCCATGTGCAGTACCTGTGGTTCTAGCATCAAAAAAAGGAGGTAAGTGGAGGCTATGTACAGAGTCAAGGGAAATTAATAGGATCACTATAAGGTACATATTTCCAATTCCTAGGATTGAAGATCTTATGGATTGTTTGGGAGGAGCAAGGTACTACACTAAGTTGGATTTGAAGAGTGGGTACCATCAAATTAGAATTAAGGAGGGGTTGAATGGAAAACAACATTCAAGACTACAGAAGGGTTCTATGAATGGTTGGTCATGCCCTTTGGGCTTAGAAATGCCCCAAGAACCTTTATGAGGTTGATGAATGAAGTGTTGAAGGACTACATAGGAAGATTTGTAGTTGTGTACCTTGATGATATCCTCATTTTCAGTAAGACAAAGGAGGAACACCTCCAACATTTGATAATTGTGATGAAGAAACTTCATGAGGAGAAGTTGTCCATTAATTTGGAAAAATGTAAATTTATGAAGCAGGAGCTGATCTATCTTGGGTTTGTGGTGTCTCAAGAAACCTTGAAGATGGGTCCTAGCAAAGTTGAAGCAATACTAAGCTGGCCTACCCCTACATGCAGCACTAAGGTAAGGAGCTTCCATTGGCTTGCCCAATTTTATAGGAAGTTTATTAGAGGTTTTAGTGAAATATGTGCACCAGTCTTAGATACAATAAAAGGTGGAGTAAAAACTAAATTCAAGTGGACTCCAGAGGTTGGTAAGGGTTTTGAGTGGTTGAAAAAGAGAGTGGATACACAACATATTTTGGTTTTTCCAAATTTTGATAAGTTGTTCACCCTAGAGTGTGATGCAAGTGGTATAGCTGTTGGGGTAGTTTTGAACCAAGAGGATAGGCCAGTGGCATTATATAGTGAGAATTTGAATGAGGCTAAGAAGATGTATTCCTCTTATGACCTAGAGTTATATGCATTGGTGCAATCCTTGAGGAAGTGGAGGCACTATTTGTTGCCAAAGGAATTTTTGGTTTATACTGACAACAAAGCTTTGAGTTTTATCAATTCTCAGGAGAAGTTGAGCAATAGACATCTCAAATGGATGGAATATTTGTAGGGTTATACCTTCACCATAAAAAAAAAGAAAGGGCAGTTGAATAAAGTAGCTGATGCTTTAAGTAGGAGACTCTTGACAGTCCAAGAGGTGCATCTACAAAGCATAGGTTTGGAGACCTTCAAGGGGCTCTATGAAGGAGTTGAAGACTTCTTGAAAGCATACAAGGTATGTAAGGATTTCAAAAACCATTTCCATAGTCAATTTGTAGACTATACCATTCATAATGATCTCTTATTCAGAGGAGGACAACTATGTATTCCTAGGGGATCTATGAGGGAGAATGTGATACAAGAGAAGCACAATGGGAGCTTAAGTGGCCACTTTGGCCTAAACAAGACACTAGAACTAGTAAAAAGGTTCTATTATTGGCCTAAGATGTAGAAGGACATCAGAAAGTATGTGGAACAATGCTTGGTATGTCAGAAAGCTAAGGGTACCTCTTCTAATGTGCGTTTTTACCAACCTCTACCCATTCCTAATAGGCCTTGGGAATGTATTAGTATGGATTTTGTGGTTGGGTTGCCTAGGACCAAGACTATTTTGGATAGCATATTTGTGGTGGTAGATAGGTTTAGTAAGATGAGACATTTAATTTCTTGCAAAACCACCCATGATGACAGTCATATAGCACATTTTTTCTTTAAGGAAGTGGTCCGGATTCATGGTTTACCCATCAGCATAGTATCTGATAGAGATGTAAAATTTATGGGTCATTTTTGGAAGACCTTGTGGACAAGGTTAGGAACTAACCTATCATTTGGGTCAGCCTACCATCCCCAAACTGATGGTTAGACTAAATTTATCAATAGAATGCTAGGAAATCTCCTTAGATGCTTGACAAAGGAGTATGGAGTGATGTGGGATCAGTTGTTACCATAGACATAGTATGCCTATAATGACAGTGTTAAAAGGACAATAGGAAAAATCCCCTTTGAAGTAGTTTATGGGCTACACCCTAGAGGTGTGTTGGAGTTAAGACACTTGGCACATGAGGAAGGTAAGAGTGCATATGCAGAAGACTTCACTCAATCAATGAAGGAGGTTCATGACCAAGTGAAGAAGTAGCTCCAAGAGGCTACACAAAGACTTAAGGCCAAAGTTGATGAAGGAAGAAGAGCTATTCAGTTTTTTGGGAGATCTTGTAATGGTACACCTTAAAAAATCTAGATTTCAGAAGGGAGTCCCCACCAAACTTCAAATGAGAAGGATAAGTCCTTGCAAGATTCTTGCAAAATATGGGCAAAATGCCTATAAAATAGACTTGCCATTAGATTTGGAAATATCACCTATTTTTAATGTGCAATATTTGGTGATCTATAAAGGGCCTACAACAGTACAAACTGATTCACAGTCAGACAGTAAGGAAATAGCAAAAGATGTTCAGATTTCACCAACACCAACACCAATAGCTGTGAAGATTTTGGACTCTAGAGTGAAGAAAAAGACTAGACAGGGAACTTACATGGAGCATCTCATTCAATGGGAAGGAAAAATAGAGGCTGAAGCTACTTGGGTGGCTGAGAATGAGTTCAAGAAGCAGGGAGTTGATCCTAAGCTCCTATCACCAGAGGTGACTTAAGTTCTTAGCCTTAGTAGTATGGTGTAGGAGCACCCTTGAGAAGCCAGTCAGATTGGTGGTCTCATGTCATTTTGGGTGTGTGAGAGTGTTAAAGAACCTCTTGAAGGTAATTATAATTATATAAGGTCATGTGGACCAAGTGTGGTTGAGTTAGTGTTAAAATTGTGCTTTTTGTTAGGTCAAAGTAGTGCATTTCAGCTCATTAATGGCATTGTACTTGATAATGTGGTCAAGTGGAAAGTTGATTTTTTTCATGTCTTTAGGGTCCTATGATACCCTAAGAGGTCTAACTAGGGTTAGTTAGGTCAGGTTAGTGGAAAAACACTTGAAAAGTGCAAATATGTAAAAGATGTAAAAATGTTGCTATGCAACATTAGCAACTTTTAAAAGTTGCTGACAACATTTTTGGTTGTCTTAAGGGTTTCAAGGTTTAATTTTTTTTTGAACCCATCCAAGGAGTTAGGCACGTGTGTTGAGGGGATATAAGGGAGGAAAACCCTAATTTGGAGTTTGGGAAGTGATTGTACAGATTTTGGGTTTTGGAGCCAAGCAGTTTTGAATGACAGAGTACCAGAATTGAAGCAATTGGTGTTTTTATTGTTGTGCATGGATTATATTGAGGAATTTGATCATTTGATGCCATTTTTGTGCATGTTTTAAAGTGTTTTCAATAGTTATTCTGCTCTGTAATTACTTTCCTTTTGGTTTTTGTAAATTAGTTTATTTTAGACAGTTTGCTGTCCAGTTCTGACAGAGAGGCAAAGATGTGGACCTAACTCCATTTTCCACCATTGTTTATGTATGGCCACTTGGGAATGGAGAATAGGTCCATGGAGCTTCAATAATATGGAAGGAGGAGCTCTATAAGTTCATGTAATGATTTTTAAGGTCTTTCCCTAGGCGAGCTGAATGAGAAGCCCAACTAGGAAGACCAAGTAGAAGATAGTGTAAAATTGTAGGAGGTTGTTGTCATGAGCCAAGAAGGCCATGGATGTAATGCATGATGTTTTTTAGGTACTCAAGAATGAGGAGGGTTTCCCAAGAATTCATCTTACCAAGTTTTGAAGCCAAAGATCCAAGACTGGTCTAAAAACAAGGAAGAAGCCCTATTTCAGAAACAAGGTGTACGAAAAGAGTTGGACCCTGAAACCTAGAAAATCTTGGTGGTTTTTTTCCTTAAATGTGAAATGAAAAAACATTTCTAGGGGTCCTTTGAGGATTTTTATCTATATTAGAGATTTCCTAGATTTAAGGAGGCCTAATTGTCAAAAAGGCTACAAGGCCTAAATCTTAGGAATCTAGAGCTCGATTGGTAAGTGAATATCCTTGGAAAGTTGAGACCCAATCTTGGAGTCAAGAATGGAGTTTAATGAAGCCCTTTACCTCCTACAACTCAAATCAATGGTTAGGGCTTGGAAGGTGTAAATGTGAGGAGTTCTTGTAGAGAACAAAGTGTTGGAACCTGACAAGATAGGTAGATTATTGGTAGAGGGAAGAAGTGTATATTTCCAATTTTTAGAGGGTGGATTGAGGAAGCCCTAAGAGGTCCTAGGAGTGACCTAAGAAGAGTTCAAGAAAACTCAAGGAGGTATTCAATTTTCTCCCTATCAACAAAGTTGACATGAATGAAAACTTAATAACTGGTCTTCCTATCATCAAACATGTACCAATCAACACCCAATCAAGATCTACATGCAAACAAACATATGTATGATATTCTTGTGCTAGGAATAAATCCCAATTTCCAGTCTTCTCTCCAACCAAACACATTAACAAGTTCCCCAAACTCTTATTTACTACCTTTGTTTTTCCATCTATGTGTGGGTGAAATTTAGAGATAAAATTCAATTCAATCTTTATCTTCTTATAAATTTTTCCCCAAAAGTAACCAACAAACTTACTATCTCTATCTAAAACTATGCTTCTAGGTAATCCATGTAATCTTAGAACTTCTTTGGTAACCTAAGTACAAAATCCATGCTAATGTCTTCCCAAGGTCTTTCTAGTACTATAAAAGGTGTATACAATCCAGTATTCTGACTACTTCCTTTAGCAACTTGACAAATTCTATAGATCTGAACAATTTTTCTAACATCCTAGTGAATCTTAGGCAAAAAATAACTCTCACTTACCAAAGCCATTGTCTTTTCAATTTCAAAGTGTCTAGCTAATCCTCCATAATGATTTTCCTTAATATGATTGTCCCTCATTGAACTCCTAGGTATACACAACTAAATTCCTTTGAATAACATACCTTCCTCAATGAGATAATCAAATCATTTTCTTCTTTCTAAAACATCATGTTATCTGCAATATTTCTAAGGTTCTCCAAAATTAGGTTCTTCCTCATAGAAGTTATTCAACTCATCAAATCCCAATACCTCAACTCTCATCTCTGTTAATAAATTCCTTCTTCTACTCAAAGAATCAATAACTTTGTTTGACTTACCACTCCTATGTTTCAATACAAAAGTATAACTCTACAAGAGCTCAACCCATCTCATATGTCTCTAATTCAACTTACCTTGAGTTTTCAAATATTTCAATTCTTGATGATCGGTATAAAACACAAACTCCCTAGAAAATAGATAATGTCTCCACTTCTTCAAGGATTGAATTATGGAATAGAAATCCTGATCATAAACTTAATATCTTCTCTTTTCATCATTTAACTTATCACCGAAATAAGAAATAGGTATACCTTTTTGAGTTAATACTACTCCAATTTCACTTCCACTTGCATCACAGTCCACTTGAAATACTTTATTGAAATCAGGTAAAGCTAACACAGGTTTTTCAATCTCCTTTTGTTTCAATAATTCAAAACCCTTATTTTCTCCATGTGTCCACTTGAAATCCTTTCTATCTCCCCTCATTGTCTCAGTCATAGGACTAAAAACTGAACTGAAATTCGTAATGAATTTTCAGCAGAAACTAGCCAAGCTATGAAATGATCTTACCTATCCAACACTTTTAGGTGTAGGCCAATCAAATTTTTTTAAAACTTTCTCAAGATCTATCTTCAATCCATCTACTGAGATAAAAAATCCCAAGTACACAAGTTCTTCCTTCATGAAAGTAAGTTTATTGATATTTATCAACAACTTTTCCTCTCTTAACCTCTGCAAAACTTGTCTTAGATGCAACAAATGATCCTCCCTTTCCTTACTAAAAATTAGAATGTCATTTGGATAAACAATTAGAAATTTATGCAAGAAATTCTTTAATACCTCATTCATCAACCTCATGAAAGTACTTAGTGCATTAGTAAATCCAAAATTAATTACTAACCACTCATACAACCCTTAATTTGTCTTGAATGCAGTCTTCCACTTGTCTCCTTCTTTGATTTTGATCTAATGATAGCCACTCTTCAAATCTATCTTTGTAAAATACTTTTCTCCACTCCAACAATCTATTATATCATCCATCCTTGGCAAAGGAAACCTATACTTCATTGTGATCTAGTTGATTTTCCTAGAATTAGTATACCTTCTTCACTCTTCATTCTTCTTAGGTGCTAATATTATAGGCACTGCATAAGGACTCAATATCTCTTTGATCAAACATTTCCTCAAAAAATCTTGTACTTTCCTATTCATCTCTTCATTCTCTATGTGTGTCATTTGGTGTACAAATTTGTTTGAAAGACTATCTCCAGGGATTAGGTCCATGCAATGACTAATACTCCTCACAGGTGGCAATCCATTAGGCACATTATGTGAGAATATATCTTCATACCCTGTCAAAAATCCTTTTATTTCCTTAGTTTGGTCCTCTTATAATTCCAAAACTAAATTCTTAGGGATAAAAGCATAACACATACTACCACTTTTCAAACCATCAAATAATTTCCTTCCTTCAAACAAATAAAATCTAACACTGGTAAAAATTTCACTCTTAGTATTCCCTATCAAAGGAAACTATACTTGCTTCATCCCATTTTCAACAACAATATTCTTATTCCTTCTTCCATCATGTAAAGATTGTCTAGCATACTGCCATGGTCTACCCAAAAAAATATGACACACATCCATAAGAATAATATCACAAAGAACTTCATCATGATAAGATCATATCTTAAATTTCACTAAACATTATTCACTTACCACAACCTTATGATCATACTTTATCCATGCTATCTAATAAGGTTTTAGATGATTCAATATTTGCAACTTCAAAATTTTCACCAAATCCTCAGAGGCTAGGTTATATGAACTACCACTATCAATAATCACTTTTCAACACTTTCCTTCAACTTTACATCTTGTCTTGAAATTTTTTTTTCCTCAGTAATGGTTCTTGATCTGTCTCTTCATGACAAAGTGCTCTTCTCACCATTATGGTTTCACCATCCTCAGGTTGATTCAAAGATTTAGTAGGCTCTTTCTCCACATACACACATGTACCCTTACTCTCTATCCTCTTATCTGAATTACCTTGAGTACACTCAAAGGCTCGATGACCTTCTCCACTCATTTGAAATAGGTTCCTCTAAAGATTCTTCTATCATATCTCCTCTAATTACTTGATCCACTGCCTCTATGGAAGTTTTTGTCATCCCTTTGGTATGAAATCTATTCTTTGAATTTTTCCTTTCTTTTTTTCTAATCTATAGAAGGTCTTCCTCCACTAGAAAAGGTTCTTCCTCTCAAAAATATTCTACCTCTTCCTCTTTGTCGTTGTTTATATCTTTTGTTCAAATTTTCCTCAGCTTTTAGGGCATACTGATAAGCTTCCTCTATACTTTCTAACTTAACCAAACTGATCTCATCTTGAATAGATGTCCTCAAAAAATTAAGATGCCTTGCAACCATTTCAACATAATCATCTATATGACGAGATCAAATATCCAACCTATAAAAATCACTGGTATACTTCTTCAAACTAAGATCCTTTTCCTTTAGATTTTGTAATTTTCTAAACAAAATTACTTGATAATCAATAGGTAAGAACTTAGCCTTTAATTTGTTCACCATCCTATCATGTGATTTGATCTTTTCTTTTCCTCTTCTTTGTTTGTCAGTCTACAAATGTTCCCACCATAAAGATGCATTTCCTCTCAACTTTTTGCAATAATTTACCTTCTTATCATCATCAGTACCCTCATTATCAAATTATTTCTCCATATCTATGATCCGATCAAGAAATTCATCTGAATCCAACTTTTCATCATAATTAGGTGGATTGAAATTTCATTTTTAATTTACCCTAGTTATGGATTTTATAAACCTATCATCTATTTTTTCAAGTTCAGGTTTCTATTCGCCTCCTTCAGCTACTTGTTCATTTGTTTCTTCCTCTTCATCACTCACATCTTCAATGTGTCAACCTCTTCTCTGGGTCATTTCGACAAATTCTAATCTAGTTGCAATTTGTCTCAACATATCCATCACAATTAGATCTCCATCTCTCCTTCCACACATTTCTTCTTCAATTCATATTCGCGGTAGTCCTCTATAATTGCAGGTCAGATCCTCACTCTTCCACCCCACAAAAATCAATTCAGGACTTTGCAAACTCGGGAATGAAGATCTATAATCATAGGAACAAAAAATCACTCTGATACCATTGGGTGTTGTCACAGGTGGATAATCCTCAAGAGAACGGTCCAACCATGAAACAAGAGTCACACAACAGAAACACAAATTCAGATAATAGAAAGGGATAAAGAGAATGCAAGATCATAGGTTTACATTAACACAGATTCATGGAATTACATCAAATTGGCCAACAATATGCAGTCTTATGTTCCAAGCATATAAGATTGATTACATATTGAATTCTGAATTATTTACAATGCTAATCTTCCAAAGGTTGTCTATCTGAGATATGATAAACTAGAGATCAATTACATCAATTTATAGACATTTTCAATGCAAACAAGATGACTAAGATCGATCATGTTCTCCAAGGTAGGAGAACATATTACCAAGTATAAGTCAGGACCCAAATACAGAAGAGCTCCTAAAGAGAGGCACGAAAGGAAGTGCGCACCTAAAGGGAGTTTTCCCATAATCCAATGACCATCGAATGATATGCCAAGAAGGTGCACAAGCCAAGGAAAATGTTTTCAATATTGGAAGATTCCATCAGGTAGTGAAACGTGAAGAATAAATAGGTTTGGGCCAAATAAAATAAATCTCCATCTCGAAGAAATAGATTGAGGTGCAAACCCAGATGATGATAAAACACAATGTGAAGAACATGCCACAAAGTACACAACCAAAGATACACCAATTCAAAAGAATACCACCAAAAATATAGAGACTAGCAATAGGAACAATGCAAGATTTCCAAAGAACCCAAGATGCTCCTACATCAATAACGATGGATATGATAGATGAAAATAAAGATCGATGGATCCAAAAGGATGAGAGGGGGGGTGTTTAAATAGTTGTCCTTAGGAGAGAATCCTATATCAAGGTGAATGTGGGATAATTGAAAATTAGTTGTATAGAAGGGATAAATGGTAAGTGGTAAGAGGCTTTATTTAAAGATATTTTTATTAAATAAGTGGAGAATGGAATATTTATTTAAATGAATTGTAGATCAATGGTAATAATATATATTATTTAATGGATTAATAAGATTAATGGATAAATAGAATAATGATATAAATATGATAATGATTGATGAAATTTAACTAATTGAATGTTTGAAGATGTTAAGTTCATCACCGAAATGCAGAAAGATAATGCAAAACATTAAATCAGTTAATGGATTGTATTGTCATTGATGTCAACTTGATATAATCTAATCAGTTATATTCAAAGTGTTAAATACTTTAGAGAATAAGAGAGATAAATATTATGCTTTCAGTAATGCATAAAAGAATAGCATTCACTAAGTGATTACAAACACCGACGATTAGTGGAACCTGAAGGATAGAGAAAACTGAGAGCAAAGTCACAGTGATGCCCGAGTAAAGAAAATGACAAGCATTATCGACGAGAAGAATCAAAAGAATTACCGACGGCCATAATTACAGTGTTAACCAATGAGAAAAACTTTGCAGTGATTCTCGACGGATAGACGACCCCGACGAACAGAGAACACTGACGAAGAATCCCGAGTAGAACTGAAGTGTTGACTGAAGCTATCAAAGAGTTAAAACACCAAAATTAAATGAAGTTCAATTTGACAAAATACTTAGCTGACAGAGCTAAACATAGACTTAACTAGTTGTTGACATTGTTTTAATCGACAAGTTAAAGCTAAAGATAAATAAAAGATTTAAAGCTGTTTTATCCAGTTGGCAAGAAGATTTCTATGAGATAAAATGGGAGTTAAGCTTTAAATCAAGATTGGCTAAAATTGCAGATCACGCCAAGAACAAGAAAATCAAGAAGTAAGAAACGGTGATATCATGTCTATAAAGAGAACTTAATTCCTTATGAATTAAGGGGAGTGAGTGAAAAAGAAGGATGCTGAAGAAAAAATTCATACAGTCATGATCAATCAAGCTGAGGAAAGAGCTAAATATTTCTGTGGACACCGAGCAATAGAGAAGCACAACATCACCAAGTGGAAAGAAGTGGAGCAAAGGTATTGAAAATACATATTGATTAGAAAGGTAAAATGAGCTTACAATAGATCTAAAAATCTACAAGTCTAAGTTGTATGTGTGAATAGATCATTTACTATTTTAGTTTAACCATTGATTCAGAAAGTCTCTTAACCAAGCAGAACTTAACAATCCTTTCTATATTGAGATACATCCCAAGGAGTATCAAAACGTTTGATCATGAAGATACCATGAGATGCTAGATACCATTTGACAAACAACACTAGGTTTGGTCATAGAAGGTAGCATAGAGATGCCCGATATCAAGTGACAAAATATTCTATTTAAATCCTCTAACAAGGCCACACCTAATAGTGTGTTTGTAACCTTTAACAAGGTTGGCTCTTCATTGAGCTCACTTCAGAATTGTGAAGATTTTGGGTTACCGGTCCCATGTGGTTTTTCCCTTAACAGGGTTTCCACATTAAAAATCCATCTGTCAATGTGTTTATGAGTCATTACTTTAGTGTTTTGCATTACATATAACTAATCTGGATTGATCAGTATACACTCAACAATTTACAATTTTTCGGTAAATGAAAGACTGATATTTGGTAAACATTAAGAATAATGTTTAACAATGAACTCCGAGCAGTAGTTATTTGATAAGTTTATTTGAAAGCATACATCTTGTAGGACTAAAGATAACTAGAGGCTTAATATTGTGGTACTAAGTTTTTGGGTTGATTTATTGGAATATTTTTTAGGCCACTGATTCACCCCCCCTCTCAGTTATTCTAACAATTAGTATCAGAGCTTGTGTGCTTAGAAAGGGAGTTTAATAGCTCAAGAAAAAGATGACAAGATGAATAAGCGAGATGTGCCCAAGTTGAATAAAGACAAATTTGCATCATGGAAAAGAAGAAGAAGACTCCACCTATCAGGTATTGGTAATGATTTTACTCAACACCTTGATACTCAATATGTGTTTCCTATAGAACCTCACACTCTTGAGAAATTGAGAGAAAAGAATGAGCATAATTGCATGATGATAGAACTTTCTTCCTCACTCTCTGATGCTGAGTTTGAAGATGGAAAAACCTACACCTCTACAAAGAAAATGTGGGATAAATTGAAATTGGTACATGGAGGAGATGCTAATATACTAAGAGCCAAGGCAGAAAGCCTAAGAGGGACGTTTGATGAACTAAGGATGAAAGAAGGAGAAAATATCACTTAGTATAGCTATAGAATCAAAGAGGTATTTAATGCTATCCAAGGAGTTGGAGGTGTACTTGAAGAAGAGACAGTGGTAAGTAAAATCCTAAGAACTTTATTGCCTATATATTCTATTAGAGTATCTGTTATTCAAGAAATGAGAGAAGTTGAAAAATTATAGTTACTCTAGATAGTCTGATTGGTAGACTGATTTCATTTGAGATGAATAACTTTGATAATAGTGTCTTACCATCTATAGAGTCTGCATTCAAATCTTCTTTGAAAATAAGTAAGTCAAGTCATAGACACACTATGAGGAATGATAGTGAAAGTGATAATGAGGATCAAGGACTTGATGAGATTGAAGCACTAATGGAAAGAAGATTGAAGAGATGCAAAGGTAGATACAAAGGTAAATTACCACTTGTCTATTTTAATTGTAAAGAGGTTGGAAACTTTACTGAAAGATGTCCTAACAGAAGAAAAGATGATAGAACATATGAAAAGAAGTTTGACCAAGGTGATAACAGAGATTACCAAAGCAACTGACAATCTGACAGAAGAGATACTCAAGACTACAATGAAAAAGGAAATAAATCTTGTTACCTAGATGAGAACAAAGCTGATGATACTAACACCGAATCTGAAGAAGACATTGAGATGGTATTTGTAGCCATGAATGATGATTAAGATGAAGAAGAAGAAAGGTATGTATAAAATGCACTCATATCTAAGGTTATTAAGAATGATGTATGGATTATAGATAGTGGCTGCACTCACCACATGACCGATGATAAACAAAAGTTTGAAACTTTTGAATACTATAATGGTGGATCAGTAAGAATGGGTAATGAAACACCTTGTCTAGTTGCAGGTAAAGGAACCATAATGTTGAATAACCTCATCAAATGTGAAAATGCTTACTGGGTAAAAGGACTAAATTATAATCTATTGAGTGTTTCATTGCTAAACAATACAGGTTACCGAGTAGCATTTGAGAATAAGAAGGCAAATATCTTCAATGAATCACGAAGGTTGATCAGAATTGGTGAGCAGCCAAAAGGTAACCTTTTCCATCTGGATGACATTAACACAACTTGTTTAATGGCTAGAAATGAAGACATATGGTTGTGGCATAAGAGATTGTGTCATGTGAATTTTTACAACATGATAAAGATAAGCAATAAAAGAAAATTTAGAAGCTTACTGAGCATGTCAAAGCCTGAGCATATCATGTGCAAGAACTGTAGAAAAGGTAAGATGACAAAGTCTAGTTTCAAGATTAAAGCCCATACATCTAATGCAATTCTAGAATTAGTCCATACTGATTTATGTGGACCTATGAGGACAAAGAGTTACTATGGAGATAGGTATTTCATTATCTTTGTTGATGATTATTCTAGAATGATGACAATTATGTTCCTAAAAGATAAATCAGAAGCATTCAAGATGTTTAAATGGTATAAAGCTATGGTAGAAAAAAAAGTGGTAAGGAACTAAAATGCTTAAGATCAGACAGAGGAGGGGAATTTATTTCAGATGAATTCAGTAATTTATGTAATGAGCATGGAATTAAAAGACACATTTCTGCACTGAGAACACCACAACAAAATGGAATTGCTAAGAGGAGAAATAGATCAATTGTTGATTGTGCAAGAACATTTATGATTGAGAAAAACATCACTCAAACTTTCTGGAGGGAAGCTGTCAGTAATATTGTCTACACATTGAACAGAGTACAATTGAAGGACACAAAGAAGACACCCTATGAGCTTTGGTATGGTTACACACCCAATGTAAGTTACTTTAGAATATTTGGTAGTCAATGCTATATTTTGAAAGATGATAGAAATGGAAAGCTTGACTCCAAAAGTGATGACGGTATCTTTCTAGGGTATTCTACCAAAATTAAGGCTTATAAATGTATTAACAAGTCATCTAACAAGATCATTGAAAATGAAAATGTAAGAATAGATGAATTTTCAGAAAAGAATGATAAGGAAAGTAGAAAGGAACCAAAAGACTACAACAAGTTTGTTTACACTGAAGAACTTGAAACTCTACTTGAGAAACAATGTATCACTCCCGAGCAACAAAAGATTGCACCCAAGCATCAGGCTTCAATTACCAAAAATTAGGACAATACTCAAGATGATGTACCGAGTGATGGAGATCAGAATGAAGTTCAAGAAGATAATCAGAATGATGGAAAAAGAGCTAAACTAAAACTTGCAAAGTATGTTAGAAGACATCATCCACAAAATCATATCATAGGAGACAAGAAGGCTGGAATGAGAACAAGAAGTAAGTCACTAAACACTAGATGTTTACTGTGTGATTTTGAGCCTAAATCTATTAATACTGCACTTGAAAATGAGGAATGGGCTAGTTCTATGAATGAAGAAATAGAACAGATTGAGAAGAATAGTACATGGACACTAGTACTGAGACCATATGACAAGAATGTCATCAATACCAAATGGATATTCATAAACAAGATGAATGAGAATAGAGAAGTCACAAGAAACAAAGCAAGATTAGTATGCAAGGGATATGCACAAGAAGAAGGTATTGAATATGGTGAAACCTTTGCACCCATTTCTAGACCAGAAGAAGTAAGAATCTTGCTTGCTTATGCTACATTCAAAGGATTCAAGGTATACCAGATGGATGTCAAATCTGCATTCCTAAATGGAATACTAGAAGAAGAGGTATACATTGAACAAATAGAAGGGTTTATTGATCCAGACAAGAGAAACATGGTATGTAGACTACATAAATCCTTGTATGGATTGAAACAAGCACCTAGATCCTGGTATGAAAGACTTCACTCCTATCTCATTAGCATTGAATTTGTAAGAACAAGTGAAAATAGCAATCTCTACTTAAAATAAGATATCGATGGTAATATTTTGATTGGTGAAATATTTGTTGATGATATCAGTTTTGGGGGAAATGAAATGTTATGCAAATCCTTTGCTAATGAAATGAGCAAAGAGTTTGAAATGTCTATGTTTGGGGAGATCAAATTCTTTCTTGGTCTACATATTCTTCAACAAGATGCAGGCATATATATCACTCAGTCCAAATACATCAAGGAAGTGTTGAAGGTATTCAAGATGGAAGATTCCAAACTAATTGGAACACCTATGGTAACAAGATGTAAGCTGAAAAAGGAAGACAAATCAAATGAGGTAAATCAGACCTCGTATAGATCAATGATTGTCAAACTAATGTATGTTGTTCATACTAGACTAGATATTGCACATGCAGTTGGAATAGTTGCAAGATTCTCTGCTAATCCCAAAGAATCACATATGACTGTTGTCAAGAGAATTTTGAGATATCTATAGAACACTGAGGACTATGGCTTATGGTATTAAAGAGAAGGAGAATTTGAGCTACAAGTCTATAATATGTTGATTGGGATGGAAACATTGATGACCAAAAGAGCACAACTAGAGGAGCATTCTTCATGGGTGATAGACTTGTCACATGGATCAGCAAGAAGCAAGGATGCATCTCTCAGTCTACTATAGAAGAAGAACATGTAGTTGTTGCTGCAAGCTGCTCAAATGTTGCATGGATCAAACAATTGCTGGAATGTATGAATATGAAGATTCTTGAAGAAGTGATTATCTATTGTGATAATACCAGTGCAATTAACATTTCTAAGAATTCAGTCATGCATGTTAAGACTAAGCATATAGCAATCAAGTATCACTATTTAAGAGAACAAGTGCAAGCAAAAGAAGTGATACTAGAATATGTTCAATCCAAGGAACAATTAGCTGATATATTCACAAATCCATTACCAAAAGATACATTTGAGTACCTGAGACAGAGACTAGGGGTCCAACCCTTGTCTATTGGTCAGTAAGTTGACTAGGAGGCTACATCAGTCTATACATAATCAGAAGATCATTCATGTTGATGCAAGCACCGATATGAACTACAAAGATACATTTGTACACATCAAGGTACAAATCTACACCAAACACCAGAGTCAATATATTGCTGATGGATAGGGAAATTCAAGGAGTATATTATAAAAAGAGATGGAAGATGATATGGAAGAATTGTTTGGCATTGTTGTCAAAGGGAGAGAGATTATCATTATCAAAAGGGAAAGAGATTATCTCATTAAAAAAGGGAGATTATATCATTATCCAGGGAGAGTTAATCATTATCCAAAGGGAGAGATTGATTACATATGAAATATCCATCAAAGGGAGAGAAGAAACACTACATAGAGAATACATACTAAGGGAGAGATTGTTGTCAAAGGAAAAAGAGATGTTCAAGAAGAGAAACTGTCAAGGTAGAGTACATATCTGAAATAGAGATAGAAGATGCTACATCTATCTAGTAAAGGGATTAAAGATTGAAGAACACACTCTACAAGAAATAAATCTAAGCTATATGAGATTACCAAGAGCCCGACATTATAATATGAGAGATTGATGAACTTCAACTGTTATATTTCATATTGTATTTGTAATAATATAGTGTGATAACGTAGTATGTTGCCATTAATGCCAAAGAGAGAGATTGATGACATGTAATTGATTGAATGTTTGAAGATGTTAAGTTGATCACCAAAATGCAAAAAGATAATGCAAGACATTAAATTAGTTAATGGATTGTATTGTCATTGATGTCAAATTGATATAATCTAATTGGTTATATTCAAAGTGTCAAAGACTTCAGAGAATCAGAGAGATAACGATTATTCTTTCAGTAATGCATAAAAGACCAGCATTCACTAAGTGACTACAAACATCGACGGCTAATGGAACCTGAAGGACAGAGAAAACTGAGAGAAAAGTCACAGTGATGCCTGAGAAAAGAAACTGACAAGAATTACCAATGAGTATAATCACAAGCATTACCGATGGCCAGAATTATGATGTTAACCGATGAGCAGAACTTTGCAGTGATGCCCGACGGACAGACAACCCCCACGAATGGACAACACCGATGGAGAAGTCCGAGGAGAACTAAAGTGTTGATCAAAGCTATCAAAGAGTTAAAACACCAAAATTAACTGAAGTTCAGAAACAACAAAAAACTTAGCTGGCAAAGCTAAAGATAGACTTAACTGGTTGTTGACATTGTTTTAATCGACAAGTTAAAGCTAGAGATAAGTAAAATATTTAAAGTTGTTTTATCCAATTGGAAAGAAGATTTATATGAGATAAAAAAAAAGATTTCTATGAGATAAAACAAGATTTAAGATTTAAATCAAGATTAGATAAGATTGCAGATCACGCCAAGAAAAAGAAAATTAAGAAGTAAGAAATGGTGATATCATGTCTATAAAGAGACAACTTAATTCATTATGAATTAAGGGGAGTGAATGAAAAAGAAGGATGCTGAAGAGAAACTAATGAAGAACAACTTCATACAGTACTGATCAATCAAACTGAGGAAAGAGCTAAAGATTTCTGCAGACATCGAGCAACAAAGAAGCACAACATCACCAAGCATAAAGAAGTGGAGAAAAGGTATTGAAAAGACATATTGATTAGAAAGGTGAAATGAGCTTACAATAGATCTAAAAATCTGCAAGTCTAAGTTGTATGTGTGAATAGATCATTTACTATTTTAGTTTAACTAGTGATTCAGAAAGTCTCTTAACCGAGCAGGACTTAACAATCCTTTCTATATTGAGATACATCCCAAGGAGTATCAAAAATTTTGATCATGAAGATAGCATGAGATGCCAGATACCATTTGAAAAAATACACTAGGTTTGGTCATAGAAGGTAGCATAGAGATGCCCGATATCAAGTGAAAAACTATTCTATATAAATCCTCTAACAAGGTCACACCTAGCAGTGTGTTTGTAACCTTTAACAAGGTTGGCTCTTCACCGAGCTCACTTCAGAAGAGTGAAAATTTTGGGTTACTCGTCCCAAGTGGTTTTTCCCTTAACAAGGTTTCCACATTAAAATTCCACGTGTCAATGTGTTTATGATTCATTACTTTAGTGTTTTGCATTACACATAACTAATCTGGATTGATTAGTATACACTAAGTAATTTTCTATTTTTTTGGTAAATGAAAGACTGCTATTCAGTAAACATTAAGAATAAGGTTTAACAGTGAACTCTGAGTAGTAGTTATTTGATAAGTTTATTTGAAGGCATACATCTTGTAGGATTGAATATAACTAGAGGCTTAATATTGTGGTACTAAGTTTTGGGTTGATTTATTGGAATATTTTTGAGGCCACTGATTCACCCCCCCCCCCTCTCAGTTATTCTAACAAATGATAATATAGGGAATAATATGAATGAATTATAGATTATTGAATAATGAATTCACCTGATTAATGGAAGAAAATTGAGATTGATAAGAGGACAATTTAATGAAAATTATTATCTATCTACATTTTTCTCCTCTTTGAGACAATGCATCTGGTCGCATTGTTTCAAAGAAAATGATCAACTGATATATTATCCAAAGATATCTTGGTATGGATGATGGTTTATATGTTATACCCCATTGAGAGATTGATCTTACAGGTTATGGGAAGATTGATCTCTTGATAGAATATAAGAAAATGATTGAATGATTGATATTGCGCAAGTAATAAAGCAAATACGTACATTTGATGAAAATGCACAATTGATAGGTGTAATTGAATAATTGATGGAAATGATTAGTATAGTTGGGTTGAGAAGCTGATTGAGCTGATTAAGTGATGAACTATAACTAATTGAATGTTTGAAGATGTTAAGTTGATGATCACCAAGCTACAGAAAGTTAATGTAAGACATTAAATCAATTAATGTATTATATTGTCATTGATGTCAACTTGATATAATCTGATTAGTTATATACAGTGTCAAAGACTTCAGAGAACTAGAAAGATTAAGGTTATGCTATTAGTAATGCAAAATTTTTTAGTATGCACTAAGTGACTACAAACACCAATGGGCAGTGCACCCCTACAGACAGAGAAACCTGAGAGGAAAGTCGCAGTGATACCCGAGAAAGCATTACCGATGAGAAGAATCACAAGCATTACCGACAAGTAGAATCACAGTGTTTCTCGACAGACAGACAACCCCGATGGACAGACAACCTCGAAGGAGATGCCTGAGGAGAACTGAAGTGTTGACCGAAGCTAACAAAGAGTTAAAACACTGAAAGGAACTGAAGTTCAGAAATGACAAAATACTGAGCTGGAAAGAGCTGAAGAAGGAGTTAACTGGTTGTTAATATTGTTTTCATCGACAAGTTAAAAGCCAGAGATAAGAGAGAGATTTAAAGTTGTTTTATTCTATTTGTCAAAAATAAATCTATGGGATAAAACTGAAGTATAGTTTTCAATCAAGATTGGCTAGAATTGTAGATCACACCAAGAACAAGAAAGTCAAGAACTAAGAAACAGTGAAATCATGTCTATAAAGAGACAAGCTAATTCATTGTGAAAATAGGGGTGAATAGAGAAAGAAGATGCTGAAGAGAATATGATAAAGAAATACTTCAATCAGACCTGATCAATCAAGCTGAAGAACATAGCTTATTCTATGGACACCGAGCAACAAAGAAGCACAACATCACCTATCAGAAAGAAGTGGAGAAATGGTATTGAAAAGATACATTGATCATAAAGGTATTATGAGCTTACAATAGATCTGAAAATCTGCAAAGTATAGTTGTATATGTTAACAAATCATTTACTATTTCAATTTAACCATTAGATCATAAAGTCTCTTAACCGAGCAGGACTTAAAAATCCTTTATATATTGAGATACATCCTAAGGAGTATCAAAAGAATTTTTCATGAAGATAGCATAGAGATGCAAGATACCAAGTGACAAACTACACAGGGTTTGGTCATAAAAGGTAGCATAGAGATGCCAGATATCAAGTGAAAAAACTATTCTATTTAAATTGTCTAACAAGGTCACACCTAACAGTGTGTTTGTAACCTTTAACATGGTTGGCTCTTCACCGAGCTCACTTCAGAAGAGTGAAAATTTTGGGTTACCGGTCCCAAGTGGTTTTTTCCCTTAATAGGGTTTCCACATTAAAAATCGATGTGTCAATGTGTTTATGAGTCATTACTTTAGTGTTTTTCATTACACATAACTAATGTGGATTGATCGGTATACACTAACTAATTTACTGCATTTCGGTAAATAAAAGACTGCTAATCGATAAACAATAAGAATAAGGTTTAACAAGTGAACTCCGAGCAGTAGTTATTTAATAAGATTATTTCAAGGCATTCATCTTGTAGGACTGAAGATAACTAGAGGCTTATATTGTGGTAATAAGTTTTTGGGTTAATTTATTGGAATATTTTTGAGGCCACTGATTCACGCCCCCTCTCAGTTATTCTAACATTAAGTTGATAAGGATTGATGCTAGTGCAAGAAAATTTGAAATATTGATTGAGTGATCAAGAGGGAAATGAGATTTCAAGAAGAAAATTTATTGATTGGATTAAGTGATTAAGACTAAGAGATGTACATCAGTTGGATAAAGTGATTGAATGACCTCAGTGCAACTAGAAAGGAGAAGAAAAAAATGAAGATGAGAGGACGATGAAAGAGATAATTGGTGAAAGAAATGAAAAGGAGATATAAATGATGAAAGAAAGATGTAGGTGATGAGAATGCATGCTCTTTTTAGTGCTAATATCATCTTCGAGCTTATTGTGGCAAATGGATGACCTAATTTACATATGCTTTAGATCTAAATGAATTGATATACCAATTGTGTGAAAGAAAACACATTAGGCAGTAAAGGAATGCCTTAGTTTGCATCATACCCTTGTGTCCTCGATGATCTTAGATGATTATTTCCTAACATGAGTCATTATATTACTAAGGAATGTTCCAAAAACAACAATCAAGTGAACATACCCCATCATTGCCTCTCTAGTTAAAGAAATCTTGAAGATAAAATATCTAGTCAGAAACATCCCAGAGTGACTAAAAGACATGTCACCATAGATAAAATCAAAACAATCAAAAGATATAAGAAAACATACATTATGTTTCATGCCAAAGTGATTCTTGTTCACAGTAAATGTGTTTGATTCGATAGGTTGATAGGATGTTGTTATGTTTTCTCAATCGTAGTCTTCTCACGTCATGATTTTGTTGGAGTCCAAAGTTGTATGCTCAGCCAAAGTGTTTGTGTCTTTTCAATGTTTATTAGATGTTTTTAGATTTTTTTTAGGGCTTTTTATGATTTTAAGGTTTTTTAGGACATTTTATGATTTTTAGGATTTTTCTAGGACTTTTTAGGATTTTTTGGATATTTTCAGGATATTTAATGATTTTTTAGGACTTTTTATGGTTTTTGTTTTTTTAGGACTTTTTATGGTTTTTTTTTCTGGAATTCATATATTTTTATAATTTTTTCAGGACTTTCATGATTTTTTTATTTTAATGACTATTTGATTGGCTAATTCTCAAGCAAGATTGTATTTTTTTTCCCCTAATGTCTAGCATGGCATAAGGCATTATGAGTGGGACGAGCGAAATGATGGGCAATAAACAAATAAGAAAATGATAGAGGAAGAGTAAGTGATTTTCAAGGACTATCTCATCAAGGTTATCCAAGCAAGCGATTGGGATATGACAATGTAAAGAAATGAAAGGTGTATTGACATAAGGTGATGAAATGGCATGAAGGGCATGTGGTCCAAAGGAATGGACATCTCAAGAGGCTTTTGAAAAGATGTTTATGCATTTTAATGTCCTTAGTTTTGATCAAGATCAAGGGGTCAAGATAGGACGAAGATAAGGTATTGATAGGATAAGTGAGATCAAAGGTGGTAAGGGATGACAGAGGCAAGAAAGAATAAGATAAGGGATATGTATCGAGGGTTTGGACAAGGAGAAATATATAGGATGCATGATACTCAGTAAAATCCTCAACCTTGTCAAGATCAAAGGTAGAAAAGGGGATATGGATGTAGATAGGATAAAAAAGGTATGATGGTGGATGAGGGATATAAAAAGAATATTAAGGATAAGATAGCGTGCCTAAAAGTTATCCCAGTGTAGAGTGCAAAAGGATAATGAATTACGCATGATGCATGTTTGTCAATTTTTCATCATGGTACTTGCCCAAGGTGCCACCAAGGCGGTTTTCACACATGGGAACATTTATTTCTCTTTGCTATTTTTTTGCTTTTTTGCTTTTTTTTTTTACTTTTTTCTGGCGGATAACAAATACATGATAGGAAATGAAGAGCTCAAGAATATTTTTCTTTGGATAGTTCCCCTTGAAAGATCTATTATAATAGACCATGATCAATTGAGGTATTCTCAAAGATGTTGATAGAGTGACGGTAAAGGGATATGAAATAATGGATACAATATATGGTAAGGCTTTATGCAAAGGATTGGATAAGGAGGATAGAAGGATAGAACATATGAGTTGAATAATAGATGGGGTATTGGAAGACTTGTGTAGGATTAGATGGAAAGGGTAACAAGGTCAACGTTGGAACACACACCTTGAAGAGTGGTGGAGTAATAGAGGAAAAGTGGATTTTGGAGTGTGATATCTTGATGGAGAGAAGGATGTAGATTTAAGGACATGAGGACCCAAAATAAAATAAGTGATTGGAAATAATTTAGATAGAGGACTAGAGGAAGTCTTGGGATTAAGCAACTTGAATGCCAACTTTGATTTTTATTTAGTATGAAATGATTGGATGAGTGACTTCAGAATCCACTTAGATTTTGATTTTTCTTTTCCTTGTGATTCTTTAGAGCTTGTTTCTTCAACAAGGGATTTAGGAATCCAAATACCTTTTGATTTTTTATTTTCCTTGTGATTCTTTAGAGTGCATTTATTCAACAAGGGATTTAGAAATCCACATATATTTTTTATATTGATTTCTCTTTTTTCTTTTGGATCAAGAGTTTCTTTGTTTTGACATGATGATTATATTAGACATGTCGATCCTTGAATGCATGTGGATTTGTGGATTTACAAGTTTTATACTTGGAATCCAAATTGATTTCAAAGGTGTTGGGATTCACGGATGGATATGGATGATATGGAGGTCTTTTGGATGAGTTCATGTAGATAGACAGTTGGAAGGTAATCAAGAATGTGTGCCTTTTTTTTACCTTGGCTTGTGATAGGGTAAGTAGATGGAGGGACGTAAGGACCCAAGATGGATGGAAGGGATGAAGGCTTAAGTTTTCGGGTATAGGGATCAAAAATGGATTTGGAGGATGAGGAAGGTATATGCTTGCATTTGATTGGAGTAATATAATGTGTCGAAGGGATATCAACATCTTGAGTGTGAGATATCTATCCAAGGTCATCATCATTAAGATTTTCTTTTATAGCAAGGGGTTTATTGCTAGTTTTGATAGGAGCGATGGTATCATGAGGAGAATTAGGATCATGAAGGAGATTATAAGGAATGATAGGTTCTTGAGGTATGTATGGAGGATTATGACAAGTAGATTAAGGGATACATTGATATTGACATGGAGGAGGATCATTGGAATGACTTGAAAAGGTTATTTTCATTAGATTTTCAATATGCTCATTGGCTATGATGGAAGAGATATCATGATCTTTCTTAGGAGGAAGATTAGGAATGGAACTTAGAAGGACATGTTTCTCTTGAGATGGAGAGGGAACATCATAGAATAATATAAAAGGTATGAAGGAATAATCATGACATTCTTGGAATATGGGATCTTGGTCAAACTTTGGAGGAAGTTGGAGTATTTTGATATCTTGATCTTGATCTTTAGGACTTATTTCTTCATTGTGTGGATTATCCTCTTGACATGGAGTCACTTCTAAGGACAAGGTAGGAGTCTAGATATGCATGGGTAATTATTGGAGGGAGTCCATGTTTGAGCATGACAAGAAAACATTTTGAATAGGAATTTCTAGAGTGGGTATGATTAGAATTGAAGCACATGGTGGTTTAAGTTATAAGACTTTGGAAGCATGAGAAGTATTTGCATCAAGATTGGGATTAACTTGGATTTATATAGTAGATATTCCTTGAGGGTCAATATGAAAAGTGTCATCCTTGAGTTCATTGTTTGAGGGAGATAATGTGTATTGTTCTTGTAAATATTTTGGAGAGGAAGTAATGGGGGGAGAGATGGAGGAAACTTGTGGGCCATTTCTAGACATAGGTGAATGATTTTGATCATGCTTGGAAGTAGTGTCTTCTTTATCTTTAGACGAGTCATTAGAATCTTCAACTTTGATTATTCCATAATCAAGGAGATCTTGGATCTTATGTTTCAACTCCATGCAATTTGAAGTCTTATGCTTGTTGTGTCTATGATACGCACAAAAATTACTCAACCATGGATTTCTACGTTTGGTTTCTTTAGGCAATGTAACAATATTATGCTCAAAAAGCTCCTTTAAAGTCAATGCAATATATTTACCTAAAGGTATAAACTTTATATCCAAAGGATATTTAAGTTCACATGTATTTGTAGAAGCAATGCATTGTTGTCTTGGTGAAGGGGTCATGTGATCTTGCTTAAATTTCTTATTTTTATTTTCCACTAGTTGTTGTTCCGCATGGTATAATCATTAAGCATATTTTGAAGTTTTGCATTTTTTGTGATAGCTCATTGGTTTTTACTATTGGACTTGAAGGTCATAAATTTATCTCTTGAGATCTTGGATTTTTTCAGACAAAGAGGCCATGGGCACATATGATAGTTCTAATCTTTGATCTTGGGTAAAGAGTATGTGACTCAAGGAAAGTGACCTAAATGCAAGGACTAAGGATATGAAAAAGTGAAATGATGCAAGGAACAAAATGATTGAGATATGCAAGGACCAAAAGTGTAACTAGTTAGGATGATGAGATTATGCAAAGATCTAAATTATCATAATGAAAGAGGTGTCTCTACAAGATTATTGGTTTATGAAGATAAGATGGTCAAATGTATTGTCCTCTACTATGTGCGTATGATAAGGCTCTTCTAAAAAATAAATCTTGTGATCTCAATGGTTCAGTTCAAATATGTAGTTAGACCATTTTGGAAATCTCCATAACAATGTATAATTGTGCGATGTTTCAACAAAAGTTTATAGTTTTTGTACAAGAAGTGTCTCCTCTTTTGAATAACCTTTGGGTTGTACTTCTTTTTTCTAGGATGACGGTATATGGACCTTTTTATGAACTGTGGGGGCATTGGTGTACCACTAGAGGATATCACTGGTTTAATGTTTCAGTTTTCGAGTGTGGTGTTGATTTGTTGATTGGAAAATATTTGTTTTGAACACACACATAAAACATGCTAGCCATAATGTTTTTTAATAGAATCACATTCAAGTACAAATCCTAGGCTAGCTGAAATAATTTTTGTTGGATTCCCACTGCGGATAAATCTGAGCCGCACTTATTCAGAATGGATAGCTTAGAAGTTTGGTGGCACAGACTCCCCCTTACTATGCACTCTCTTCTCAGGCACACCAAACTTTGAATTCCTTGGGTCATCACCTCCCAAGGAGTTTCTATCTCTACTCTAAACTATGAGAATGTGGGATGGCTTCAGAGGTTCAACCTCTCGCGCTAGTAATAGAAGGATTTTTGGCTACTAAAACATTTGGTTCGTAGTGGGGGTACCTTCAAGGTTATGCATGCCACCGAGTGACACAGTCCAGTCCTCTCCATGTAGAGGAAAGGATTTTAATATACCACACACAAATGTGGGTACTAGGGAAACTATGTGGTGTACCAAAATGCTAGCATCAATTTATATAGAAGACCAAAGGAGTGTCGCTTGAACCATTATTTGGGGTGAGTACCTCTTTTCTCGCCAAATATTTATTCGATCTAAGAAATGAAAAACTGGGTGTCACTATCGCTTTTCTCTTATACCCAAGATCACCCGAAGCGCAAGGGGAGATGATACTTTGCGTAGCATTGGGTCCACCCTACACATGCACAAGTGTGCCAAACACACAAGAAAGATATTCTTTTTAAGCACCAGTTGAAGTGTGATCTAAGCTAATAAAAAGTAGATAGTTGGTTTCAAACCACACTTCTTCAACGTGCATCCTGCATCAAATAGAATCAGCAGTTTCAAAGATATGGTCTTCCTCGAGCGATAATGGATGCTCTGCATTAAAAAACACAAGAATTAGCCCCCCAAAGATTAGCTCCAAAAACTGAAACACAAACTAACAAATTAACAAGCATAAACAAAAGATTAACCCAATTCTAACAAAAGGCTAATCTAAGAAAAATAATAATCTAATTTGACAAAGATCTAAACTAGTACGATTAACAAAATCTAATTAATCCAATCTAAATTAAAATCTAATCTAAATTATCAAAACTAAAAACTAAAAAAAAATCTAAAAACTAAACTTAAAAATATAAAATAAAAACTAAATTAATGAAAAAAACTAAAAACTAAAATAATTAAAAAAACTAAAAACTAAATTAATTAAAAAAACTAAAAACTAAAAACGATATTAGTTTTAAAAAAAACTAAAAACTAAACTAATAAAAAAAAAACTAAAAACTAAAATCTAAACTTAAGAAAAAAAACAAACAAATCCAAAAACAAAAGACAAAACTTAAACAATCATTAAAAAAAAAAGTCAAACAAAGTTAAAAAGAGCTAAAAGAAAAGCTAAACCAAGTTAATAATAAGATCTAACGTATGAGCAAAGGTATGACTGCAAATAAAGAACAAGACCATTAAGAATGCAACTCAATCAAATATGAATGGTAACGCAACACTAAGGCCCCGTTTGTTTCACGGAATTGGGAGTGACACTTCCCGGTTTTGGGAGTGACACTTCTCGTTTTTGCAAATCCGCTGTTTGTTTCTCTAAATTGCAATTCTGTATTTGTCAAGTAAAACCAGGTTTAGACACCAAAATGAGTGGCATCATCTTCCTACTAATAGATGGAATTAGAAATCATATCCTGGTTTTGATATAATAAGGTTTTGAGTCAAATTCCAATTCCCCAAGATGCAAAACCGGGATTTCAAAACCTGATTTTGTGATAATAAGGTTTTGAGTCAAATTCCAATTCCCCAAACAAACGGGGCCAAGGGGATCTAAATGTTGTCGATGTATAACCAATAAGGGGTAAGTGGTAAGAGCTTTATTTAAAGATATTTTTATTAAATAAGTGGAGAATGACATATTTATTTAAATGAATTGAGAGATTAATGGTAATAATATATATTATTCAATGAATTAATAAGATGAATGAAGAAATAGGATAATGATATAAATATGATAATGATAATATAGTGAATAATAGGAATGATTGATAGATTATTGAATAATGATTTCACCCGATTAATGGAAGAAAAATGAGATTGATAAGAGGACAATTTAATGAAAGTTTTTTATGTGTCTAGAGCATGAACTAGAAATAATTTGAAGACTTTGAGTTGCATATTACTATCTATGTTTAGTTGATTGGATTATGGCATATGTTAAAAACCTTGAGTTGCTCATAGACTAAATCTTTGTTCTTTCATCTACATAAGAAGTAATGGAGGTCTTTGTGCTTTCGTGGACCTTTTGGTTATTGAAACATGCTTGTATCTCTATAGTTATTCTTTGATCTAATTATATTACATATAAGATATTATTGCTCCATCTGATACTTTATGGTGTTGAACACACTCTAAATGCTAGGGGGGCGGGGGGTGAATTGACATAAAACAAAATCTCACTTAAGTAATCAATTCACCACATTAAACATTGATAAAATAATGAAATGAAAAAACAACACAAGAACACTAAGATTTTTTTGAGTGGAAAACCCAAACTGGGAAAAACCATGGCGAGCACTTGCCTACAAAGATAATTCAATGATCTATACATTTTTATTACAAAGATACAAGGAGTTCATTGCTCTGGACTTGAAACCAAATGTTCATTTCTAATTACAACAATAAATACAGATAGGAGTTCACTACTCTGGACTTGCAAACAGAGGCTCACTACCAAAGTAGAAAGATACTGCAATGAACTTGTGCACCTAAGACTCACTGTCCTAGGGACAAGGTACATACAACTCTTCCCAAAAGATAAAGATAAATTATCCTGATAATGCAGTTGATTTTCTCAACACTTTCAACCTCAACAACACATTGTTACTTCCTTTGCTTCTCTATTACATAAACTAACTTCTTCTCTACCAAATCCTTTTTTCCATACTTATTAATCTAGAACACTGCCAAAGAACACATTGTGCTTATATACAAGATATATCATTTGAGTTTACAACAAGGTTAGCCATGCCAAAAGCATAGTACAATTTAGTTATAAGTCGGCCATGACCACAAAAAATACAATTAGGTCCCATGCCAAAAGCATCTAGACCAAAACATAGATTATACAAAATATGGACCCAATTGGATAATAGATAAATGTTAAATACATAGGTCACACATAGCACAAACCCATTTGGATAAGAGATAGACATTAAATGCAATACCCATACCAAAAATATGAATCATGATTTACTCTAGGAGAGAAAGGAACCGTGAACACGCTACACATAGCATGGTTCCAGAGCCGCAATTACTAGAACAACTTCCATAGCCATCTCACATTTGTAGTAACACACTGCCCAAAGAACCACATCACTTGCCAGCTATATCCAGACCTCCATGCAACATGGTGAGATCCACGTACCACATAAGAAATCATCACTACACATTTCCAAATAAGACCACAAACTGATGATAACTACAACACATGAAGACATTGTTTCTTGAACAGCATGAGCAGTTTTCAGAACATAGGAACCACCACAATCGAGACCAAAGGCTGTACACAATACAAATCACTTCTGCACATCTTCAACCTTTATTTCTGGAGTGGAAAACCTTCCGGATAACACAACTGTAACAATTTCCATCTTCAACTATACATCATTGTTACTAAACTACTGACTTTTGAACCTAAAGATATAACATTAAAGTTCTAACAAACAACACTCTCACATGAACTCTAGATTACATTTTTTTATACTGTTGTGTAGTAATAACACGACTTTACTACTTTTGGACCAATTTCCTTCATCAAATATAGTTGAACAAGTCTTCAGTAAATACTTCTGGACATCAGTGTAGAAGCGAACACCTTCAGACCGCAATGTTTGACATCAATGACAACAAACAATAACTAACATACAATTTTACAACTATCTCCCCCTTTTTCATTGATGGAAAACAACCACCAAAAATGTTTAATAAGATATTAATCATTGTTACTCCCCTTGAATGAAAAAAACTAAAACATTTCACATTATTTTTTCTTTTGAAAAACATATTCACAACAAAACATTTTTCTTATCTTTCTCCCCCTTTTCCATCAAGGACAAAGGCCAAAAACCTATTTAGCACAAAAATATCAAAAAATTGTAATACCACCAAAATTATAAAAGAAATCATATAATTAGATATTCTTAGGCTATATTTCTTCGATCCTCTTCTTCACGCTCTCCATGATCATCTTCCAATCATCCATAGAAGAATCTATTAGCCTGATATGACATTCAATTCCAATCAACTTGTTCAGAACATCATCAAAAGATGTAATATTTCATATACCTCTTTCAAAATGTTTGGCACTATCATGTATCTTCAACATAGAATTAATTTTTGTTTCAATCACTTCTCTAAAATCACAAAAAAATCTAATATATTCATCTCTCTTTCTCTTCCTTGTATCCAACCATAACTATAACTCCTTTACTCTATTTCTTTCTCCTTTGGGAACATATCTATAGATGTTGAATTTTATTAAAGCATCAGTTTATTGGGACTCTATGGAGTCCATCTCCTTTTTGAATCTTTCTATGACCTTTGACCAATCCACACCAAATTTGTACAACACATCAACAAAATTGATATGTCATCTAAACTGCACCATTTCCTGTATCAAATGTAGCTAACCCTTTCTACACTTTCCCATCATTTTATCAGTCAAATTTTCTTCTGGAATATCGTCCTCTTCAAAGATATAAATATCAACATCCATCTTTTCTCTCACGACCTCAATAAGTTCCTCCGTACACACATCGAATAGATCATTTAGAACTATTTTTTTTTGTTCTACATGTTTTTCCAACCCTTCTATAACAATATCCTGATCATAAAGAGGAACATACCTCCAACACTTTTCTGTCCTCCAGACTAATTTAGCATAGTAATAATTTTTTCAACTGACAGATTAGTATCATCTAATGAGATAGGAGAAGTAGCATGCTACTCACCAACAACACCCTGTACATCAACTCTTACAACTCCCTTCAATTTACCGATATCATTTTGTTCTTCTTCTTCTTCTTCTTCATTGTCACTAGAAACTGTTATCAGAGTATAAAAACTCTCTAGATGCAATCTTTTGACTTTCCTTTCTCATTTACTAGAGGATGAAGCCTCTGTAGACATCGTCCTTGTCCTTTTACCTTTACCTTTGTCTTTCTCTTCATCATAAACAATGGGTTGTTCTGTTCTAGCTTCAATCCTTACAACATTATAATCCCTTGGAAATTTGATTTTTTTTTAATAATGCTCAAGAATTATTCTTTAGTAGTCTCATATGACAACTCATTTGCCCAAACAATTCTAGGCACAACCACTTATATGTAGAAAAAGCCCTTATCAACATAGAAAAAAAATCATATTTATACTTGTCAATGACCTTAGGAAGAATTTGGTTCCTTAAATACATACTACCCTTCAATTCATCAAAGAATATTCTACAATTAGCAATATTATTACCCAAATTATCAAGATATATCTTAATTTGAGAGCCAACAGGCATATCATTTCTCCAATCCACATTTCGTAGCATTGACATAACATTCAAGAAATAGAAAATTAGATAGATAATCAAGGAACCATACTGGAATGGATAGTTTTCATTCTTTGTTAGCTTCAAGTTGTCAAATAAATGCCTCCTTAGAGTCTCACATAGATCATAATCAACATTCTCTTTAAGTATTTTGTATGCAACATAGACATCGGTTTCCGCATATGAACCTTCTTTGTTTTTGTAATAGATTTTGTACGATATTCCTATTGTAGCATATTTGACCCTCAAATCTATAATTGTGTTGATTCTTGGGGCCCTACCATCTGATAGAATACCAATCAATTTATTTACTTTAGCATTTGTCATTGATTTGAGCACTAACACACTGATCTAGTAGTGCAAAGCCCAGTCGCAGCCCTTAGGGCATCTTTCACAATATGATACGGTCCATCTATCCAGATGTATTCTCCATGCAATCTACTCAATCCAATTATTACAATATAATCATCTTCAAATATCATAAAATTACTCCACGCATCCAAACCCTTGTGCTCTAACGCAACATAAATTTCCTTAAATCATAAACCCTCAACTAAATTTTTTTCTTTGAACTTTCTCAGTCTTCCATGATCGTACTCATCAAAATTGACATGAATATAATGAAAAACATCTTCCTTGTAAATAAATCTTTTGTCAATCTTAGAAAATGCACCTTCAAAATCCATTTTAGATGGAACAAATGTATTCTTATTATGAACAGGTCTGGGTTCAACATTTACACTTAGCAATTTTTCCATCTCTAACTCACAATCTCTTTTTCACTCCTTCGCTCTATTCTTTCAGTCTTGAAATCTCCAAATCACAATTGCACAAATGATTGTAATTGACCAAATAAATACTATCACTATCAACACCAAAAAGTTGATACTGTTACCCATTTTTATTTTCCACCTCAATCAAGTGGAGTTGGTTAAGTCTTATAGTTTTAAGGGTGCATGTCTATTATTAATGAGTGTGTAGACACCCAAAAATGGACATGCTTGAGAGTTAACATTAATCGTTAATTATTCTTCTATTAATCAATGGTTCTTTAATCATTAATTAATCATCTATATTCCTCAAAATCCCAATCTTTTAATCACTTAATCATTTTCCTATAGTTTGATTAATTACTTTTAATTAAATCAAATTAGCTAATTATTCCTCCTAAATTAAATTAATTTAATCTCATGTCAATTTCTAACTAATTCCTTTTCAAAATCATTTCAATGAATTTCATGCTAATTTCGTATTAATTTCACATTTTTCAATAATAATTTTTTTAATTCAATTAAATCTCCAAAAATTAGAAAAATCAAAATGACGAGGAATTATAATTTCTACAAAATTCAAAATTCCCATAAATTGGAAAATCAATTTTTTGAAAATAAAAAATCAAGAATCTTTCCCTTTCTTTGATTTTATTTTTTGGAAACTTTATCCTTCGAAAATGGGAAATATCTTCTCAGTTTTATCTTTCTATTTTAACTCCACTTTTTGAGTTAAATGGGAATTAAATCTTCAATTCTAGAAAGTTACCTAAATTCTCTCTAGTCTCTATTTTTCTCATTAGTCGATCTTGATTTTCCCAAATTCATCTTGATTGTTTGTTCAACCCAGAATTCCTATATAAACTCCCATTTGCTCTCATATTCCATCTGGGAATTTGGTATCAAACTTATGTCACAGTTTTATCAAGTCTTTTGTGATCAATTTTTATAATCAACTTCTCAGAGCTTTGAGTCTGGATGCTGCTAGAATCCCTACTGAGTGCCAGCTAGTCACATCCCAACATAGCAAAGAGAAGCAATAGAAGTATCTAGAGTATTGAACGATTCATTTTGAATTAGTATTATCTCATTTTAATCATTCAATGATTCCTTTATGTTGTTTGTAGGGCTCAATTGGTTTAGTAGTTTAGTATTTTGAATAATCGGTGCTACTAATCTTGTTTGTTTAGCTTGCGTAGAAACCCCTACTATAGAGTATTTTTCCAAAATAAAACTCCCATAAAAGAATCACAAATAGATGCAATAATTTACAACAAATAAGAACCATACAACATCGCAAGTTGTAAAATTCATTTTCATTATTCATGAAGGTCAAATGAAATGGAGTCCCACACAAGCCATGGGAATGACTACCATAATGCATTATAAAAGGAAATGATGGATATAGATATGAAAGCATAAAAAATGACAAGGAAGTATCATTTCCTCGTGATGACAAACCCTCACAGTTGAGCAACTCCATCTTCAAATCCTTCATTGAGGTCATCTCCCTGCAAAGTACCTACAAGGAGATAGAAAAATTTATGTCAAAGCTCAGGATTCCAAATCCTTGCATATACATCATCAATACATGCATAATTTACTTCTATAATGCATCAAATATCAGATTGTGGTATCATATGTATCAAATTAAAGCAAGGAAAAAATCTGAAATTTATGGTTTTGTTTAACAAGTTTGTTCAAATGTGTAGTCATAGGTGAAATTTTCATTGTTGATTGCTTCATTCAATATTTTAACATGTCAGGTTAAATGGGCTCCCACAAGGGTTGAGTCTGGCATGCTTATATTTTATTGAGTAGGCATTCATCACTCATAGCAATGAATTGATGTTTTTATTGTTACCAGTAAAAAATGGCTTCTCAATAAACTATAAAAAATAAAAGATCATAAAAGAAATAAAGATAATTCCATAGTAGTAAGAAAGATGTTTTAAACATTGACTTTAATCCATGAGGAGTTGTACCATAAATATTACAGTGATAAGTATTGTTGTGAATTTCAAAGATAGTGACCATGAGTTCTTTCAAAACAAAAAGTATAATGGACACCATTAAGATAGAGACCATCTACAATGTGAGTACTGGATACGGTCATGAAGATAAAAAAAAATTGGATAAAACTAATGACCAACTTTGTCATACACACAACATAGAGAAATCATAAGGATAATCATAGAAAAAGGAGTGTCAATACAAGGGAAGAATGTGAAGAGCGTTGTTGTTACAAGGAAAAAACACTTGATATCATAGAAATAACATAGACAATAATACATAAGTAAAATTGAGTATCATTTCTTCATCTGAAGAAATGATGGAAACCATTTACCCAAATGGGGGTCACAACAACATGAATAGTGGTTATCAATGAAGAAAAGCGTCAATTAGCCAAGGGGAGCAACATGCATGAATATTCATGACAGTCTAATGTATTCTTTAGCTTTCCAAGTTCACATTGTCTTTAAGGGGCAGATATGTACAAATAAAAATCAAGGATTATTCATTGTTACAATGAAAATAGTAACAAAAAAGAACAAGAAAAAGTGAAATACCTGAAGCAGTTGGGATGATATGTAATGATACTGACATCATATTCAAGGGACAAGATTGTGATCTATCTAATGTTTTCAAAACATGGATATTCAATGTTACCACCAAATAAATGATAGAAAATGGACATCTACATAAGTTGAAGGACAACAAAGTGTTATTGCCATAAAATTAGCTCATAATAAAGACAGTAGAAAAGGTGATTCAATCAGTAATACATTTGGGCCTCATTTTTTACCTTCATTTTTGACCAAAGGCCATTTTGGCTTGTGATGCTCACTTTTTTTTGTTTATGTCCCAAAAAGGTCAAAATTTTGACTTCAATTATGTTTATTATAGAAATTTTGACCAAATCGGGAAATAAAGAAAACAAAAAGTGATCAAACTCACTTCATTTTGTCTTAGTTGGATCGTGGGCAGGAGGAAGGGTTTGAGCATTGTGCGTCATTGAATACTGGTATGTCTGAATACTGGTATTTTTAAAAAAAAATCTAGAGGACACGACATTACATTCTCAGTGCTAGGGTTTCCTAGCTAGATTTGTAATGTGCCTAGAGCACTTGGTAGTTCATGGAAGGTGTTTTTGTAAAAGTATTGCTTGGTTTGGAAAAATGATAACTTGTTTGATAATCTTCATTGGTAACTCCCTAATTGGCTGTGCACGGATGGTGGGAAGTCAAATTTAAGTGCTACTACCTACCCTACCTTTAATGGTGTTGCCCTACTATTCTAAAGGTCCATCATTGCTTGCTCGGATGCCTCTTTTATCTCTAACATTGCTATTGGTGCTTATGTGTTTTAGTAAACAAGGTCAACCAATGCTACATATATACTAGATCCCCAATGAATGCCCTTATAGATAGTAGGGGATCAAGAGTTTTCACTCATGGTCTACTGGGTATGCTCAATTTCAAGGAAGGCTTTGCAACTATAGGTAGGTGTCATCGCTCTATCCCCGATAGGTGCTACCTTAGGCGCTAAAGAAGCCTTGACCTATATTATCGATGCACTCACTAGTTATGATTAAAATTGGTTAGCTAGCCCAAGATCAATAGAATAGACAGAAGCCAATTACTGATGATTTTCCCATTGATTATTCGTATTAATGTCCTTTAACCCAAGACATCAAATCAAGACATCAAAACCCTAAAGTCCAAACAGTCCCATTGGGCGTGCCACTAATAAAATTTAAATATAAAATAGGTGATGCAGTAGGTTGTTTTGAGATCTATGCCACTGCATTACATACAAATTCTCAATAGTTCAGCTGTTAATGCTCAATTTCAATGGTTTTTGCTTTCTCATGTGTCAATGTTTTGTAGAAAGGTGTGAGTACTTGGCAGTTTTAGAAGGAAAAGATAAGTATTTTGTCACAACTAATGGTTGTTTCAGCTGTAAAATGAGCTACTATCCACATAAAGTATGCAATTTTCTATTTTTCAAGTGCTGACAATTAAACATTAATTTAAGGATTTGACAAAAACCAGCAGAAATGAAAATCAATTAACAATTGCACTTAAAATAATAGCCTTGAAAAAGGAAAATATTGAGCTTATATTGATATTTAGATTTATTAACAACAATACATAGTCATAAATTGATTTAATATTGTTTTCAATATGAAGAGGCACCTACAAATTTTAGTCCCTAAGACTGGTTTTTGAGTCACAATACAATATATTTTGCTCAAAGAACTTCCAAAAGTTACAATGTTTTTCCTGTAACTGCAAGAAATAATTGCAACTTAGTCCTAGAATCTCTATATAATCTGCAATGACCTCATAAATTATTGCAACGTGTTCAATAGAGGAAGACATTTTTCTTGCCTTGCTGGTTGTAGGTGTTGCTAGATGCTTGGAAATGGTTTCCAACTACTGGAACTGAGTCAAAATCTCCCCAAAACTTCCCTACATCTGCTCTTTTTTCCCATATTCTTGCTCCACCTTGCCAAACTGCACTACTGGCTTCCCAAAATGGTAAGGAATGTAGCTTTTATATGCCTTTGTTGAATTGATAGTGCCTAGGGTTGGATGAAACTGAAAATGGTCATTAAAGACCCTCCCAACTTCCCCAAACTAATTCATAAAGGCTTCAAACTATTGTTTGATGTATTAATTGTTGGTTTCACCCAAGAAAAACAACCTACAAGCCAAATAACCTTCATAACATAGAGAGAAGCAATGTACAGATGCAATTTCACCAATGAGTGAATAATGAAATTGAGATATGAGGTATTGAGGTAATTATAATATACAAACACCTTGTATATATAACAAAGGTGTGATGAGGTATGAACTAACAACCTAAAACCAAAACTAAATGCACTATCCACAATATTAATTTTAAATGGTAAGTGACTATAATTAAATAATGAGATATGACCTCATTGTAAGGAAAATCTATAATTCCATGTAGGACCAAGTAAACTTAAGTCTCTGAATAATCATATTCACACCAACATTAACTATAATTGAGGAGGTTATAAGCATGTAGAGTCATAAAACCAAGTCTGCCACTGTACTTAACAATCTCTATCTTCATTTCATTTATATTTATCATTTATACTCTAAAATTTCCTTGGCATCACTATCATGTTTGGTAGTGTCTTGTTTATTTGTCTTTTTGAGTTTCTCTTACCACTGGATTGTCATATACCCTGCCCATTGTAATAGTCTTTATGACTGTTCTATGCTAGTTGTGGCTTGTAATATTTTAGTACCTTTGATCCCTATGTTTCCTTCCATCTTGATTGGTGGCATAAAAATGACTGTGATATTGAGTTATCAGGACTATGGCCTGCATTATCAACAAGTCATAAGATTCTTTCATGAAATCATGGTGTTAGAGAAGAGCCATAGCGTCTACATTCATCAGGAAAATGTGTGTTGAATGAGGTGAACTATAATGATAATTACCATTGTGATTGATCATTAGAAAATGACATTTTATCAAATGATAATTATTGTTGTCATTGATCGTTAGAAAATGATAAATACTGTTGCGATTGAAAATAAATATCCCCCTCTCTCTCAAATTAGGTTTATAATGACTATTCAATGTCATATATGACTTGTATTGAGTTTATCAATGTTGTGTCTATGATCTAGAAGTATTTTAATATTATGTTTTGGGAGAATGCGATCAGTTATTTGTTAGTGTAGGTCTAATAGATTTTAGAGCCTAATTTGTATCAGATTTGACAGAGGAAATATTTCTAATTTATTTGAGTTGTCAAGAGTGCAAAGAGTTGTATTAAGGTTAATTATGTAGTCATTTGATTTAGGGAGTTGATGAGAGAAATTTGATTTTGCTAAAATCATGTTAAAGGTCTGGGGTCAGTAGTACCCTTGATGATTTATGGTTTGTGCAAGATGCTCTGCATCAAGTTTTTGTACAAAATATATGGCTGAAAGAAGAGGAATTAAAAGGCTTCTAGATTTCCCTATGTACCCTTATCTTGGCCCATCATAGGAAATATGCATCAATTAGAGGAGTTCCCTCACCATTATCTTTTTTATATTGCTAAGAAATTTGGCCCTACTATGTTTATGAAATTGAGTTATGCTCCTACTCAGTTGAATTTTAGTTGACTGGTCACTGCAATAGTGTATGCCACCTAGTTACTAAACCATTGTCCATTGAACAAGAAAACCATTGTGATGACTTATCAATCTTGACACATTGACCTTTATTTATAGCAGTGAATGTATTCTTTTACAGTCATACACCTCAATAATATTTTTTTGTTCAATGACTTGTCAATGTAGAGATCACTGTGAGATTCTAGATAGTAGATAAAAATTTCTATAGGGAATTAAAGAATGTATGAAATATTAAATATTATATTTTGAGGTTTTGTTGATTTCTGCTTATTGGGTCAAGTGTTGGCCAATGTATATTATGAGAGAATTAATCATGGAGATTTTATGTATATATGTAATATTGGATGCCAAAGTATTCACTTCCTCTCATTTCTCTAAGCCTTAGATGAAGGATTATTTCAAAGCCTGGATGCATTAGACCTTTGGTGATGAGGGATGTTTTTATTGTTTATATGATTTTGCTTCATTATTTCTTTCAACTTTAGAAGAAATTTAGTGCCACATTGACTAATTGTTCAGTTGCACACATGCCAATAATGGTCGTGTGTAGTGTCGACATAGTCAAAGGTCCAAGGTGGGTATTGCCAATTTCCTGTGGTCCTTCCATTTCCTGATCCCAGATGGTGGAATTTGAATATTTCTTGTGTTAGTGGTCACATTGCATATGACAAAGCTAAGCATCTTTACATGTCAGTAATTAGATTTGAAATATCTTCAGTTTTCGCATCTGATGCTTCTCCTTTAGTCCAAGTTATTGCCGATAGAAAGTCAGTTCAGTCATATCATTCATGCTAATTTAGGTTCATCTATTCAGTTCCATTAAAATAATATATCAAAAGCACCATGTAACTATACAAAACTGTGTTCACTTGCCACATGTATGAATAAATGCTTAGAATTTTTTTGTGTTGACATTTTAAACAATTTTTCAATTATTATCATTAGTATTTTGTTGCTATTGAGTTAAAGGGCAAATGAATACTATGATGCATTTCTTTCTTCTCAGATTATCCTTGTTTTATCATATTTTTTCCTATTATTTATGTTGGAAATATTCAGGACTAACAGAGTTACTGAGAGGGGAGGGGTGAATCAGTAACACTTAAAACTTTAAAACATTTTTGCACATTTATATTCTCTAACCATTCATTCATCTACTCTACTACAATCATGAAAATGTAAACATTCATAACACATAACACAAAGATTGGTAACCCAGAAACCTTCCAAATAGAAAGTAAAACTGGGGTGGGGATGGTACCCACAAAACTTTG
>MU227365.1:2230589-2272527 GCA_018584345.1 Thuja plicata
TCTCATGATAATTTTCTATTCACAGTGATGATATGCATTTTTTCAACATCAAATACATTATCTATCAATTACATTCTATCTTTTTTTCAATAAATTGGTTTTTATGAGAAAGATTTTGTTAGGGCCACAGTTCTGAATTTTGATGTTGGGAGTTAATTTACCCACAAATAATCACATTTGAATTTTTTTATTCAAGCATGCTGAATGTTGCATCAATTAACAATAATTGGTACCAATCGGTCACTTGTGATAGTTGGCTCCTGTAGATTCAATATGTGAATCAAATGTTATGCATAGTTCTTATCATTTCAAATGATCATTGCAGACAAAATGTGCCCTAGTCATTCTATCAACATGCTCTAGGGCATAAGCTTCATTCTAGACTAGTAGGTACCACAATATGTTATGTATGGTTCTTATCAAATGATTATTGCAGGGAAAATGTTTTCTGCTCTTTCTCATCAACATGATCTAGGGAAGAAGCTTCATTCTATGATAATAGGTAAAGACAATGTTCAATACCCATAGACATACATTGATAGGTCCATTATTTTTTCCATTCATCTTCTTGGGTAGATAGAAAATATTTTATTATATATTATCTAGGAAAATTCATTAAATAATTTTGTTGGACTTTAAAATCTGTTTTGTATATCGACCCTTTTGTAATGTATGTAATTCCCTAAATGCAACTGTAAATGTCATCCTTTCACATTAATATATAAATTGTCCGATTTCATACAATGTCACTTTTCCTTATACTAAAATTCAATCTCTCCCACACTTTCTTGATCATAATATACATCCACAATATTATCGTTCACCCTATCCTCTGATCTCTAACCAGTTTTAGCTCCATTACCTTGAGTAGTTGACTGCTATTGTAAACACAATCAACTAAATTTTCATAGAGTTTGTTAATCAAATCTAAATTAGCTCCATCTTAGACCAAAACTACGATCACACAAAACTACAGTACTATATAATAATTGTTCTCCTTATTCTTTTCACTTTTTAAAAATGTCTTTCACATTTTTTTAAATGTCAAATCATATTTTAAATAGATCAAAAGAATACAATTGTATCAATTTATTTCAATCTGGTTGAAACCCCCATGTCACCTCTCCTAAATTTTTGAGTTTCCCAGTCAACAAAACCACCATAAAATGCTAACGAGAGCCTACATTTGTTGCAGCTCCTATGGAGAAGTTTATCAGAGTGGTGGTAATAAAATAGATAAAGGGGTCGTAGTACGGTTTTTTGTTGGAAGGTGCAGTTAGACATCGTCTGGTGGCCATCGAAAAATATGAAGATGAAGAGGAGGAAGCATTGGCTAAGTTTGTGGAGTTTTTATAGGGAAAATATTTTACGAAAAATTTGGTCATCACCTACCACTTTTCAGAAAATTCCAAATCCATTGAGGTGGGTAGATTAAGTCTAGAACTACCTTGAATTTTATTGTTGAAAACACTAACTTTGTGTTCTTTATTCTATTTTGGATAGGTTACTTTATTGTGGATGGGAACAAAGAGACCAAAATCACAGTGGAAAATGTGGATGTGAGCGGTATGATAAAGAAGTGGTATTTGGGTGGCTCCTCAGTTGTGTCATCCATAGCCTTTAATTTATTCTTCCCGCATGTGTTCCACCTAATGGTATATGATTGTTGTGTATGAAAATAATGTGTGTTGACATGGGAAGACACATCATTTCCTAACATATACCACCATTTATATATTAAATCTTCCTATGTGTCAACATCCCAATATTCACCGTGATTCCTGGCTTCATCTTTGACATTTTCATCATTCCAGTCATGTAGATGCATGTAGCCAAATGCAACTGATAATATTCATTATTGTGGTATTAATTTATTTTCTCTTTCTCAATTACCTATCGCTTCTTTGCAAAGTTTGCCATTGTGTAATATACACTGCTTATATTGATCATTGTCAAAGATCTTTGAATATGAATTTACGGTGATAGAAAAGTTGCATATCTCCCAGATGGGTGCCATATATACTGTTTGACTCAGAATTACTATTCGAGAGTTAATTGATTTCCTAAAAAATATCAACAACACCCTTTCAAAATATGCAAGCTAATTTATTCTATCTTCATTTTGTATAGGCATATGTATAATTTCAATCTTCATGGTAGTCTTCTATGAAGTTAGATTCACATTATTCTTTAATGTAAGAATTCTTTGTATAGGAATATGTTGCAATTTCTATAGATTACTAGTCTCTGATATCAATACCATCTAAATTATTTAAGGCTACCATGGATGTATTTGACTTGATTATTACAGAAGCAAAACTCTTCTTTATCAATGATGAATTAATTTTCTCTGTTGGAATTAATGGTTATACTTCCATCATGAATCTCCAATAATACTTCTTAAATGGAGACCCTAAATTTTTGCAAAAATTAGGGCTCCATCAAACCCTAAGGCAGTGTTCATCTGCGATATACTCTGGCTCCTTAGCTTTCCCATACAGCTCCACCATGTAGCTCACAATGAAAACCCATTCCGAACACCTATGGGGAATTTAGATTTATTAAACAATTTACTACTCTAAACCAGATACTAATTCAACAGTCACATCGGATTTGAAGATGTAAATTATCAAACTAATCCAAAGGCAGTTAAAATATGACAACAATGCGCTACAGAAGTAGGATGGTGTCACTAAACAACTTTGTGGCCTCATTCCTCTACAACCAGGGAAGTCATGTGCAAGAAACATCAGCATGGTGGCGCATCTCTACTCAGACAACTCATTTTTCATGTATACATGATGAATCCATTGAGGTGGGTAGATTAAGTCTAGAACTGCCTTGAATAAATTATGCTTGAAAATACTAACTTTGTGTTCTTTATTCTATTTTGGATAGGTGACTCTTATTTTGGATTGGAACAAAGATACCAAAATCATAGTGGAAAATGTGGATGTGAGCAGCATGATAAAGAATAGGTATTTGGGTGGCTCCTTAGCTATTTCATCCACAACCATTACATCTTTCACAGAAGGCATTGCTCCCCTGCTTAAATAGAAAGAATGGAATATGGCATTGCCCCCCTTTTTCTTGTGGATGTTGAAATATAGAATATATCAATTTTAATGATATTGTAAGTATTATCTAATTTATTTTTAGAACTAATTTTAAATTTGGTTATAATGAGTTTTAACTAAAAGATTAACTATTGATGTCATGCATAAGATATTGAATTGAAACAACATTCTTTTGATGAATTGTTAACATGTTTCTTATTTGTCTCTTTTGATTGAAATAAAATATGATGTTTTGGTTTTATTGTAGCATGCAAGTAAGATGATAGCAAGAAAGGCCTCACAAATGGATGGACAACTTTTCCTTATAAAATATTTTTTGATACTACGAGAACAGGTAGCATACCAACCTTGTGTTGCTATGACATTACATGCCCCAATTTAAATATCAATTTTCTATTTACATAATATGGATGTTTCAACATGAAACATATTATATTGGTTTTTATTTTTACAAAGATACTCTTTGAATCAGTTTACCTTGATGATAAATTCATACTGCACCTTTTGATATTGAATTTGCGGTAATGCACAAGGAGCTTGACTTCTCTCATTTGCTGGTAAGTGCATATTTTCAAAGTTTTAGCTAAAACTTTATATTTCATTGTAGATTAAAGCTGAAATTTTTATTCCTTATTAAGGATAATGAATGTTACATAAATATTTTATGTGATCAAGGGATTTAGAAGTTTGATCTCGTGTGCTGGACAAAGTTAATCGTATATGCAAATAAGATGAGAACTAAGCAGTAGAAAAGCTATTACTTAAATGCAAACACCATTTCCCATATTAGAAATTCTATTTCTACATGTATAATTATATTATATAGTATATTATGTATGACCAGGTGACATGGTCATAGAAGGGTACCTTTATTTACATCCATGAAATCATAGTTGACAAGTATGATGTAACTACATTATTGAAAGTCTGAATCCCATACCATCATTGTCATAAATATAGTTTGAAGTGCCTCGAGCATGAAAAACATCCAAAATATGTTATATAATTTGAAATTTTTCTTGAGAAGTATAAGAATATTTTGATATTTTATGTTTCACCAAGTTTCCAAGGTGAGGGACCCTACGATGCTTTTTGGGGACGTGATTTTTTAGGCCATTTTTATGGGACGGGGACAAGGAAAGTTGTGTGTGTGTATGTGTATGTGTATGTGTATGTGTATGTGTATGTGTATGTGTATGTGTATGCATGTGTACACAAATATTGGGAAATTCTAGATATTTATATGATAAAATTTATGAAGTTGCAAATGTAAAAAAAGAGACCAAAATCATAGTGGAAAATATGGATGTGAGAAACATGATAAAGAAGTGGTATTTGGGTGGCTCCTCAACCATGTCATCCACAACCATTACATCTTTCACAGAAGGCATTTCCCCCCTACTTAAATAGAAAGAAAGGGAAATTAAATGTGAAGCCTTGTGATAACTAGTCAAGAGGCTAAATGTTTTCCAAGGATGATGATTTGGGATCATCTTAGTAAGTCTGAGTTTGGTAGGTTTGCCAACTTGAGACTCATTTGGTAGTGTATCTTTTGTGAGCAGATGAATAAATAAAAATTAAAATATTTAGAAGGGAGTGTCTAAAATATCCGTGGGAGCTAAGTGTGTGTTAGTCTATAATGTAAATTTGAATGGAAGCGTATTATGCTATTTTCTTCATATAAAAAAAAGCAAGGGAAGGCATAAGTCATTGCTTTATATTGGTGTAAACAAAATATTTCAAAGAGCTCTCAATATGCTTTATTTATTTTCATATTTTGTTAATAATGTTTTTAATTTTAATGTATCTTATATTTTATTCAAATGGTAGACTATATTTCATTAAGTTTATTTTTCAAATTTAAAAATAATGTGCTTTATCTAGTATTTCTTTTAGAGCATACATAGTATTAATTGTTGGATATATCACTTTAGTAGAATGGATGTTCAAGGTATGTGTTTAATGGAGAGGATAATATAATATAAGAAGTTGTACAGAGATAAACTATTGCTTTATTTGCAAGAAAATGAAAGATTCATTCTCTCTTTAGGCCATACACTTGCATACAGTTTGCATATGTTTTTTACCATTATGTAGAATAGAATGTAATCATGTAGGTCTACATTTGTATATACTAGATATAGAATTATTAACTTGTAAAGGAGGAGAAATGAGAAGAATAACAAGGATTGTACGGTGTGTAAAGAAATAATCAACATTTCTTTGAATTGTGCTATGTGGTATGGAGGTAGGTGTCGATTGAGACTCCCTTAAAAATTGTTGTCCACTGTTGTCCTCATCCAAAGAATTTCCCCTATTGTTTGCAGAATCAAAAATTGATTGAAAAGCCTAATTCTTTTTATATGTGATCTTTGTAGGGGTTTTTGGGCTAGTAGTGGTGTAATGTCTTGGCTCCTTTTCTAAATGCTATTTGAAATGGCATCTCATAATTGCATACCAATTTTTTTTTAATAAACTGTTGTGGTTGAAATTTTGGCTCTCACTGGACACTTTCGACATTGTACTCATCGAAAATAAGTTTTCCTGACTCCAAATTCAATGCAAATTTTGATGAGGACCTCGTCAATGACATAGCATCCTCGTTGAAAATAAACCTTTCAACACCACATTTTCCAACATTTGACCTCTTTTTTGATGAAAAAATGGGTTGAAATTTTGACTCCAACTGGACTCATTCGACGTTGTTCTAGTCAAAAATAAGTTTGGCTAACTCCAACCATCAACGAATATTTTGACCAAAACCTCATCGATGACATAGCATCCTCGTTGAACTAAGATGTGAGCCACCATTGAAATTCTGATCTTTTGACGCCACATTTTACAAACATTTGACCTCTTTTTTGACTCCAAGAAGGGTTGAAATTTAGACGCTCAAGTTAGTCATCGATCAATAGACCAAAATATTGCGACAAGGCCTTTCGTCAAAAAATTGACCAATGCATGTAGAAAAATGAATACAATTTTAGTAGTGAATACAACATTACATTAATTTATAGTGTTATTCATGGATTCAGATCAACGCCTCAAATTTCAAGCACAATCATAAGGATTCAATGAAGAAGAGTAACAAAATAAAGGAAGATAGAATGATAGGTATGTAGTTTTATGAACCATCTTGTTTTTGTAAGGTAAAAAATCCCAAAAGATCAAGCTTATACAGAAGCAACAATGCTAAAAGGAGGTAATGACTGAGATCAAGATTCAATAGAAAGAAATGACAGAGGGGCATATCAAATATGTGTGATCTCATTTCATTTATTTGTTACATAATGGCATAAGTAAAGACACATAATGAAAATCAAACATTACTTTTGCATTGGTAATGGGTAAAGTGATTATTTCAAATTCATATGAGGCGTGGACAACATATATTAAAGGTATAAATGCATAAAGTACCACAAAAAATCAGAGGTGTCAGGTTGAATATAAGAAAGTACAAAACAAGTATAAAGCCCCATTATACATACAAAATATATGGAGATAAACCCTTCTCGTTTATTTTGAAAGAAAAAATCAAACGTTATAAAAAATCACATGGATATGAGAGGGTTTTTCTCTCAAAGCATGTAGAGAATGATAATAGAGTCATGACCATTAACAATGGAATATCAGTCTCTCTTCCATTTTCTTCAATGATACATTTAAAAATTAGAATGAAAGAGGTTTCACCATAAGAAGTAATATGTAAATGAAGGTTTCATTAATAATGAGGTTGTTAACATAGATTTTAATTAGGTTGTTAACATAGATTCGACCAACATAGTATCAACAAAGAAATTTTCACAAGATGTATAGGTCACAACAAGAAAGAAAAGATATGCAATATTTCAAACCCTTCATCGTTTCATATGCAAGAATACAACCACAAGCATAAACCATGGCTAAAAGAAATATAGATTGTATGAAGTATGGTGTCTACTGTAATAGGACATCATATTCAAACTCATGAAGAACTGATAAATACCAAAATATTTATAGTCAAGACATATTTTGCAATGAAGGCTCCACAATCTGCAACAGGAAAGCTCAGAAATCTCCCATAGAAACCCTTGACATCCCCTAGGCGGCGCATGCAGATAGATGAAATGAAAATATCAAAATGAAAGAGACATGTCGACTTAGAGTTTTCATCACCCTAAGTCGACCATATGAGGCTTCTTTTTGTGTCTTTTTTTTGAATATTTTTCTTCTATCTAATACCCTCATGGGTATGTATGTAAGCCTCTAGAAAATTAGTTAAGTGATAGTTTTGTATGTTGTTTCTATTTTATTTGCATAATTTGGAATTGTAAAAATAATATTAATATTCATGAGAAAAAAAATATGCACATAATACCTCCAAATTCTCATTCAAAAGCATGACCCCAATCCTTATTCAAAAAGAACCTATAAATCCATGTCAGTCAAAACTCCCTCATCTAGACCAACCATACTGATTTCCAATGTTGTGAACTGTTGTACTACTGAGACTCAATAATTCAAAGAAAAAGAACAATAATTCAACCAACAGAAGTTTGATATCATTATCCAATATAAAAAACATTCAAGCATTCCATGTCCAACTTTTGATCAGTATTTTTCCTTTGTAATCTGTCACAAATATGTTCTTTGAGCTTTATTCATCCTTAAAAATGTTTGGTCACTAAATATTTGGACGAAGTAATTTCTATACAACTTGAGCCAGTGCCTCCCAACTTGGATGTGACATAGATTTGGCATGTTAATTCATCGTTCAAACTTGAACTTGACAAAAACTCAACTCTTATATGCACAGGTGAAGGTTCATCAACTCCAATCTCCTATTTGTATCTATATGTTATCAAAGCAATTCCATTGAGAATCTTGTCTACTTGAGACATTTGAATTGTTAAATAAATTGTAGCATCAATTTGTGTCTCGATTGTTGTCTTGCAGATACTCTACTCAATTTGGCATTGTCCATCAAATTTTATTTTGTTCAATCCGATCTTTATTCATTTTCTAACACTTCTAGTGCCAAAATAACTTTGACTCTTACTCTTACTCTTTTAGTGCCAAGAAAGACCATGCCTGACAATATGAACCCAAAATAGAATTAGGAGACAATTTCTAGATTGTGGTCTCAATTCAAAAGAAAAGGTGACGGAAAATTTTATTGTCCCTACAAAAATTATAAGGGCTTAAAGAATTGAAGACTTCTAATCCCAACAGTTGAGAGAAATTGTAGGCAACATGGTCACATTGAAGGGGGAAATGATTTTTGTCCATTGGTGAATGTGGATTTCCAATTGGGGGAACAAGGAGGTGTGAATATCTAAGTAGAAGGCAATGCTCCCATGGAAGAAGATGATCCTGCGATAGAGAACATAATTGAAGATGTTGGTATTGGCGCAACTGATCATGTGCTAGAGAGCATGATTGAAGAACATGATACTAGTGCGACTGATCAAGATGATGAAGATGATGATACTAGCGCATTTTATCATGATGATGAAGATAACCTTGATATACCTATACTTGAAAAGGCATACGAGCCCCTGTACCAAGGCTCCCAAATGAATCTTCTCTCCGATGTATTGTTGTTGGTGAACTTCAAGGTTATGAATGGTTTATCCAATGTAGTAGTCTCACGCATGCTAAGGTATGTCATTTTTGTCATCTTCTGTGTCAGCGTACGATTAACATTCTTTATATTAACAAATTTTATTTTTTCCATAGGTTGATAGGTGAGTGTTTTTTACCACCATCAAACATTCTACCTCGCTTGTATTGAGGATTATCTGCCATTATGAAACAATTGGAATGAAGTATCAAACAATACATGCATGTCCCAATGATTATATTATATATCATAAACAACATGAATTTGCAACAGAATCTCCTGATTGTTACATTAGTAGATATCGATCAGATCAAACAACAAAAAGGGTGCCTCACAAGGTTCTTTGGTACATTCCCATTATTTCTGTACTGCCTCAATTTTTGTGTCTTGATTTTTGTGTGCCCTGATTTCCGTGTCACCTCAATTTTTGTGTCGCCTCAATTTGCATGTTGCCTCAAGTTCTATGCCGCCTCGATTTCCATGCTGTTCAATTGCATGAAGGAGAGAGAAAATGACAGCCCTATCTTTTTTTTAAAATATTTTTTTAAAACAAAAAAATACAAAAAAAAATTTGATGTTTTTTTTTTAATAAAAAAAATTCTTTTTTTATTATATTTTTTTAAAATAAAAAATATATATGTTTTTTTCTTAAAAAACATGCTTTTTTGTGTTTTTTTTTAAAAAAAGCATGATGTTTTTTTTATTGTATTTTTTCAAAAAAAAAAAAATTCTACCAAATTTGGCAGGAATTCTGGAGGCTGTCCATATTTGGAGGGTTTCACCAATTTAGCAGGGCTCCGCCTGATGACATGTAACTGATTAAATGTTTGATAATGATAAGTTGAAGATAATGCAAGGCATTAAAATAGTTAATGTATTGTATTGTCATTGATGTCAACTTAATATCATCTGTACGGTCATGTACATAATGCCAAAGACTTCAAAGAACCAAAGGAACAAAGGTTATGCTTTCAGCAATACATAAAAGTCAAGTATTCACTAAGTGACAAACATCACCGACGGAGTGCACACCACCGGTCAGAGCAAAGAAGAACAGTCACAGTGATACCCGACGGACTAAAGTATAGTGTTGCCCGACGAAGCAAAACTACAGTGATGCCCGATGAGCAAAGTCAGAAGGTTGGTCGACGAGTAATATTCAAATGATTCCTGACGGATGGAGATCATGAAGCTAACTGGAGTCTCATCAACAAAACTATCAATTGTCACCGACAACTAACTACAGAGGTGACCGACAGAATAGAGAGTTCAGAAAATGACAAAATATCTAGCTGGCAAGAGCTAAAGATAGGATTAAATGGTTGTTTTCTTTGTTTTATTTGACCAAAGTTAAGTGATTGATTTAAAGATGATTTGTACAGTTGGCAAGAAGATAATTACGAGACAAATCAGGAGTTATGCTTTAAATCTAATTGGCTGGATTTTTTTTCATGCCAAGAATCAAGAATCAAGAAACAATGAATATCATGTCTATATAAGAGGCAAGATTAATTCATTTACGAATGGGATTAATGGGAGTGAATAAAAAGAGGATGCTGAAGAGAAACTGATGAAGAATAACTTCATACAATCCTGATCAATCAAGCTGAAGGAGAGTTAAGAAATTCTGTAGACACCGATGAACAATGAAGCACAATATCACAGAGTAGAAAGTGTGGAGCACAAAGAATTGAATTGATACATTGATTAGAGAGGTAATATACTTAAATAGATCTGAAAATATGCAATTTAAAGTTGCAATATGAACAGGTCATAGTGTTTCAGTTTAACCATTGAAGCATCAAGTCTCTTAACTGAGCAGGACTTAATAGTCTTCTATATATTGAGGTACATCCCAAGGAGTGCCAAAAAGATTGATTCATGAAAGTAGCATTGGATTTGCCCGATACCTATTGATAGTCTAAGGAGGCTGATTCAAGGATGGTAGAAATAGATGCTCGATACTAAGTGACAACCTCTATGTATAAAATCCTCTAACAAGGTTGCACTTAACAGTGTGTTTGTAACCTTTAACAAGGTTGGCTCCTAACATGGCTCACTTCAGAAGAGTGAAAATTTGGGGTACCAGTCCCAGTGGTTTTTTTCCCTTAATAGGGTTTCCACGTTAAAAATTCATGTGTTATGTGTGTATGATTTATTTCTTTATTGTTTTGTATCTGACATAGTCAACACTGGATTGATCGGTATACTCTTCTTATTTACTAAGTTTTGGTAAATAGTTATACTGCTTATCGGTAATCAAGAAAGAATAAGGATTGACAGAGATCACTGACAGATAGTTAATCAATATTAGTATTTCATGGCATGCATCTTGTAGGAACTTAATAATTTGAGGTTTATTGATTGGTGGTTAAGTTGGAAGGATAAATTTTTGAGGCCACTGATTCAGCCCCCCTCTCAGTTATTACTAACAATTGGTATCAAAGCTTGTGTGCTTAGAAAGGAAGGTTTCAAGACCTAAGTCAAGATCACAAGATTAACAGACGAGATGTTCCCAAGTTGAACAAAGAAAACTTTGCTTCATGGAAAAGCAGGATAAGACTCCACTTATTAGGTATTGGTAATGATGTTACTCAATTCCTAGATACTGAATATGCGTTGCTTACAGGAGTATTGATAGTACATCAATTGAGAGAGAAGCATGAACACAACTGCATGGTTATAAATCTTTCTTCCTCACTCTCTGATGCTGAATTTGAAGATGTCAAAGATTGCAAAACTACAAAAAGGATGCAGGAAAAACTGAAGCTTGTACATGGAGGTGATACAAATGTTCTGAGAGCCAAGGCAGAAAGCCTTAGAGGAAATTTTGATCATCTCAGAATGAAAGAAGGAGAAAACATCACACAGTACATCACAAGAATAAAAGAAGTAGTCAATGCTATATGACAAGTTGGAGGTACACTTGAAGAGGAGACAGTGGTAAGTAAAATCTTAAGAACCTTACTACTTGTATATGCTATTAGAGTTTCTGCCATTCAAGAAATGAGAGTAGTAGGAAACAATACAGTTACTCTTGATAGTTTAATTGGTAGACTAATTTCATTTCAGATGAATAACTTTGATAATAGTGTCTTACCAAACTTAGAGTTTGCATTTAAGTGTTCTATGAGAATAAGAAAATCAAGTCATAGACACACATCTAGAAGAGACAGTGAAAGTGAAAGTGAAGAAGAATATCTAGATGAAATAGAAGCACTTATGGCTAGAAGAATGCAGAGAGGCAAAGGTAAATACAAAGGTAAGTTACCACCTGTATGCTTTAATTGTAAAGAGATTGGACACTTTACTGCAAGATGTCCTAACAGAAGAAAAGATGATAGAAGTAATGACAAATCTTTTGAGAAGAAATTTGATAGAGGTGATAAAAAATATTACAGAGGTTACCAATAATTAGAAAGAAGAGATACCCAAGACTACAAGGACAAAGGCAAGAAAGCCAGCTACCTAGCTGCTTGCAAAGATGAAGATACTGACACCAAACCTGATGAAGGCATCGAAATGGTATTTGTGGTTGTGAAGGATGATTCAGATGAAGATGAAAGATATGAAGAAACTGCACTCATATCTAAGGTTAAAATTACATCTAGATTATAGATAGTGGTTGTACTCACCACCTGACCGGTGAAAAAGAAAAGTTTAACACTTTTGAGTATTATAATGGTGGTACAGTGAGAATGGGTAATGATAAACCTTGTCTAGTTGAAGATAAAGGAACTATAATGTTGAATAACCTGATTAAATGTGAAAATCCTTATTGGGTAAAATGATTGAATTACAATCTGTTGAGTGTTTCTCAGATGAATAATTTAGGTCACAGAGTAGCATTTGAGAACAAGAAGGCAAAGATCTTCAATGAATCAGGAAGATTGATTGGTACCGGTGAATAGACAAAAGGTAACTTATTCTATCTAAATGATACTAACACCACTTGCTTAATAACTAGAAATGAAGACATATGGTTGTGGCACAAAAGATTGTGTCATGTGAATTTTGACAACATGATGAAAATAAGTAGGAGAAATGTAAGAGGCTTACTGACGATGACAAAGCCCGACAACATCATGTGCAAGAATTGTCAAAAAGGTAAAATGACAAAGTCTAGTTTCAAAAGTGAAACCCATACATCTAATGATATTCTAGAATTAGTCCATACTGATCTATGTGGACCAATGAGGACAAAGAGTTATTATGGAGATAGGTATTTAATTCTCTTTGTTGATGATTACTCTAGAATGATGACAGTTATGTTTCTAAAAGATAAATCTGAAGCATTCAAAATGTTTAAATAGTATAAGGCTATGGTAGAGAAACAAAGTGGTAAGGATATGAAATGTTTGAGATTAGATAGAGGAGGAGAATTTATATCAGATGAATTCACTAATTTCTTTAATGAGCATGACATAAAAAAGACAGGTTTCTGCACCAAGAACACCACAGCAAAATGGGATTGCTGAGAGAAGGAACAGATCAATAGTTGATTGTGCTAGACCACTGATGATAGAGAAAGAAATAACCCAAATCTTTTGGAGGGAAGCTATTAGTACTATTGTCTACACACTAAACAAAGTACAATTGAAGAAGGACACAAAGAAGACACCTTATGAGCTATGGTATGGTAAAACACCCAATGTAAGTTACTTCAAAATCTTTGGTAGTCAATGTTATATCTTAAAGGATGATAGAAATGGAAAGCTTGATGCCAAAAGTGATGAAGGTATCTTTTTAGGGTATTCCACCAAGAGAAAATCTTATAAATGTCTTATCAAGGCTTCTAACAAAATTGTTGAAAGTGCAAATGTAAAGATAGATGAATTTGCATAAAAGAATGAGTTGGAAAGCACAAAAGAACTAGAGGACTACAACAAGTTTTTATACTATGAAGAACCCAACACTTTTCTTGAGCAATAATGCTTAATTCCAGAACAACAAAATGTTGCAACCGACGGTTAGACTGTAATTACCGACGTTCAGGATAATGATCAAAATAATGTGAAAGGTGATGAAGAATAGAATGAAGATCAAAATAATGATCAAACTGATAGACAAAGAGCTAAACCTATACTTGCAAGATATGTAAGAAGGAACCATCTAGAGATCCAGATCATAGGAAATAAGAAAGTTGGTACAAGAACAAGAAGTAAGTCTTTAAACTCAAATTGTCTAATTTGTGAGTTTGAGCAATAATATGTCAATGTTGCACTTGATAATGAAGAATGGATTAGTGCTATGAATGATGAGATTGAGAATATTGAGAAGAACAAGACATGGTCACTTGTGCCAAGACCATATGATAAGAATGTCATCGGTACAAAATGGATATTCATGAATAAGTTGAATGAGAATGGAGAAGTCACAAGAAACAAAGCAAGACTAGTATGCAAGGGGTTTGCACAAGAGGAAGGTATAGAATATGGAGAAACCTTTGCACCTATTGCTAGGCTAGAAGGATTAAGAATACTACTTGATTATGCTGCATTCAAAGGATTCAAGGTATACCAGACGGATGTCAAGTCAGCATTCCTAAATGGAATACTTGAAGAAGAGGTATACATTGAGAAACTAGAAGGGTTTGTCAATCCAGACAAGAGAAACATGGTATGTAGACTTCAAAAATCCTTTTATGGATTGAAACAAGCTCCTAGAGCCTGGTATGAATGAATTCATTCCTATCTTATAAGTATTGGATTTGTAAGGACTAGTGAAAATAGTAATCTTTATTTGAAGGAAGATACTGTTGCTAACACTTTAATTGCTGAAATATTTTTTGATGACATCGTATTTGGAGGCAATGATATGCTATGCAAATCATTTTCTAATGAGATGAGCAAAGAGTTTGAGATGTTTATGTTTGGAGAGATCAAGTTCTTTCTTGGTCTACATATCTTTCAAAAAAGTGAAGGTATTTTCATTACATAGTCCAAATACATTAAAGAGGTCTTGAAAATATTCAAGATGGAAGATTCCAAACTAGTTGGAAAACCGATGGCTACTGGATGTAAGTTAACAAAGGAAGACAAGAAAACAGAGATAAATTAGACTTTGTATAGATCTATGATTGGAAAACTCATGTATGTTGTACACACTAGACCATATATTGCACATGCAGTAGGAATAATTGCTATATTTTCTGCTAACCCTAGGGAATCACATATGACTACTGTGAAAAGGATTTTAAGACATCTAAAGAATACTGAGGAATTTGGCTAATGATATAGAAGAGAAGGCAAATTTAAACTTAAGGTGTTTACTGACACTGATTGGACTAGTAATCTTGATGACCGGATGAGCACAACTGGAGGAGCATTCTTTATGGGTGACAGGCTTGTCACATGGATAAGCAAAAAGAAAGGATACATCTCTTAGTCTATTGTAGAAGAAGAATATGTTGCTGCTACTGCAAATTGCTCAAATATTGCATGGATTAAACAGTTGCTGGAAGGTATGCATATGAAGATCTTAGAACCAGTGATTATCTATTGTGATAACACCATTGCAATAAACATTTCCAAGAATCCAGTCATGCATTCGAAGACTAAACACATTTCTATCAAGTATCATTATTTGAGAGAACAAGTTCAAGCAAAGGAAGTGATACTTGAGTATGTGCAATCAAAAGAACAATTGACTGATATCTTCACCAAGCCACTTCCCAAGGATACATTTGAGTACTTGAGAAAGAGACTAGGGGTCAAACCCTTGTCTACCAGTCAGTAAAATGACTGAAGGCTACATCATCCTACATATTATCAAAATATCAAAAATGTTGATGCAAGCAAAAAGATGAACTCCAAAGCGACATCTATATACAGATAGGTATATATCAGAACCGAGCACCAGAGCATATTGTTGTATTGCTGATGGATAATGGGAAATCAAGGAATATATTATGGATGAAAAAAAATGATTGTTTGACATGAATGTCAGATATTTGTAAGATATGTTTTTGATATTGTTGTCAAAGGGAGAGAAATTATCCATTATCACATTACTCCAACAGGGAGAGATTATATCCTTAGGGAGAGAAATTGTATGATGCTGACAAGAGAAAAATACATCAAAAGAGAAGAACAGTCAAGAAAGAGAAATTGACACAAGGAGAGGACACAACACATTAGAAGACAGAGAGCTACAAGAATCAAATCTAAGCTAAAACAGAGCTTACCAATAGTCAGACATTTATCGGTTGACAAAACAAAAAGATTGGTAGTTTGATGAATCTCAACTGTTGTATTTTATATTGTATTAGAAATAGTATAGTGTGATAATATAGTATGTTTCCATCAATTCCAAAGGGAGAGATTGATGATATGTAATTGATTAAATGTTTGACAATGATACGTTGAAGATAATGCAAGGCATTAGAACATTAATGTATTGTATTGTCATTGATGTCAACTTAATATCATCTGTATGGTCATGTACATAATGCCAAAGACTTTAGAGAACCAAAGGAAAAAAAGGTTATGCTTTTAGCAATACATAAAAGTCAAGTATTCACTATGTGAAAAAAAACACTGATGGAGTGCACACCAACGGTCAGAGCAAAGAAGAATGGCCACAGTGATACCCGATGAGCTAAAGTATAGTGTTGCCCGATGAGAAAAGTCAGAAGGTTCCCCAATGAGTAAAATTACAATGATGCCCAATGGACAGAGATCATGAAGATAATTGGAGTCTCATCAACAGAACTATCAGTTGCCACCGACAACTAACTACAAAGGTGACCGACGGAACAAAGAGTTCAGAAAATGAAAAAATATCTAGATGGCAAGAGCTAAAGATAGACTTAACTGGTTGTTTTCTTTGTTCTATTTGACCAAAGTTAAGTGATTGATTTAAAGATGATTTGTATAGTTGGCCAGAAGATAATTATGAGACAAATTGGGAGTTATGCTTTAAATCTAATTGGCTGGATTATTTTTCACGCCAAGAATCAAGAAACAATGAATATCATGTCTATATAAGAGACAAGCTTAATTCATTTACGAATGGGATTAAGGGGAGTGAATAAAAAGAGGATACTGAAGAGAAAATGATAAGAATAACTTCATACAGTCCTAATTAATCAAGCTGAAGGAGAGCTAAGGAATTCTATAGACACCGACAAACAATGAAGAATAGAATCACATAGCAGAAAGTGTGGAGCACAAAGAATTGAATTGATACATTGATCAGAGAGATAATGTACTTAAATAGATATAAAAATTTGCAATTCCAGGTTGCAATATGAATAGGTCATAGTGTTTTAGTTTAACCATTGAAACATCAAGTCTCTTAACCGAGCAGGACTTAATAGTCTTCTATATATTGAGGTACATCCCAAGGAGTGCCAAAAAGGTTGATTCATGAAAGTAGCATTGTATTTTCCTAATACCTATTGACAGTCTAAGAAGGAGGCTGATTCAAGGATGGTAGCAATAGATGCCCGATACTAAGTGACAACCTTAATGTATAAAATCCTCTAACAAGGTTGCATTTAACAATGTGTTTGTAACCTTTAACAAGGTTGGCTCCTAACAGGGCTCACTTCAGAAGAGTAAGAATTTGGGGTACCAGTCCCAGTGGTTTTTTCCCTTAACAGGGTTTCCACGTTAAAAATTCATGTGTTATGTGTGTATGATTCATTTCTTTATTGTTTTGTATCTGACATAGTCAACACTGGATTGATTGGTATACTCTGCTTATTTATTGAGTTTTGGTAAATAGTTATACTGCTTATCAGTAATCAAGAAAGAATAAGGAATGATAGAGAACACCGATAGATGGTTAATCAATATTAGTATTTCATGGCATGTAAGTTGTAGGGACTTAATAATATGAGGTTTATTGATTGGTGGTTAAGTTTGAAGGATAAATTTTGTGAGGCCACTGATTCANCCCCCCCCCCCCCCCCTCAGTTATTACTAACACCACCAACTTTGGCTGAGGTTTCTTTTGGTTCATTTGGTTTTTGACCTACTAGTGGTTTTTTGATAATAACTTGAGCAAACAGAGGCATTTTTTGCCAAACAAGATATCGACGGAAAGCTAGTTCTGAAGCTATTCTAATTTTTCTAGTTTGGCTATCTAATTTTTCTGTCTTACAAGTTTTTTTCCATTCAAATTCAGGGTTCCATTTTGTGCTCCTGTCACTATATCTTTCTCCTCCGGACTCCATTTTTTGACTTCCGCATGGCATCAAAAAGTTGCTTATGTTCTCCTTTCTTCTTCTATGGGTATCACACCCAGATTCTTCTCCATGTATCTTTTATTCATTATTTTGCTTTATGGCATTCTGGTGGATATCTTGGATGTTTCAGGTCCTAGGATTGTTTCCTTTTCTGAATATTGTATACATCTTTTTCTGTAGCATTTTTTGTAAACACACTGAGATAAAGTGCCATTTGATGCATGTTTGGGATTCTATTGTACTCACACTATATTATAAAGTGCCATGGGGGTTTGATGTTTGCCTTTTTTTCCATCTACCTTTGTCAATTGAGTGTTCCTTCCATGACACCATCTTTTATATGTGTTTGTACGTTCTTCATCATGTAGTTTTTCTTGGTTGTATGTTTCATTGTACGTGTCATACCTCTCCCTGCTCAATATTATGGGGGGTATCTCATGTTGGTTCTAAGGTTTTATTGATCATCTATTCAGGATTTGTTTACAATCTTCTCTACCTGATCATGTTCTATTACAGTGGAGGCTCTAGCAGTTATTTTTCGACAGTATTTATAGCTTCATGCTTCAGAGGTGTTCTACATGTTCTTTCTCTATTCCTATTTTTTGGGACAATATCTAGTTTGGAGGCTTCTTTAGTCCTTCACTAGGATTCATCTCTTTTTGGAGAGGGGTTTTTCCCATGGGGTTTTCTCCTTTTCTCCTCTTTACAGAGATTATTTTGTACTTGGATACCTAATCAAGCCTTGTTGTTGGGACCCATTTCCTACTTTCAGTAGTTATTTCTAGGTTTCTAGCTTCTCCTAAAGTTTATCTTAAGGGAGGGTGTTAGAGTAATAAAGTGATTCCACTTATTAATTAAATCATCTTAGTTTAATTATTAAGTCACTTATTATTCTCTATTTCACTTAAGCTAAACTTTAGGCATATAATAATTAATTCTTTTATTAATTATTATTATGCAACCTATATTTTTCCCCTTTTAGGGTTTTGATCACCTTCATAAGGTTGGATATCTTTGTATTTTTCATTCCCTCTCTAAATGAATATTTTATCTTTAAGAACTTTTTTATCTCCAAGATTCGCTTTTGTAACAAGTTATTTTGCATACAGATGATCTTGGCTTTTTAATTCTTTGAATTTTAACAATTTGGAGGTTCACTTCTTTTCTAGGTTACCCACTACCTACAAATGTTCCCATGTATCAATAGGTTGTTGGATTTTCATTCTCAATAAGGTTGAAAATATCATTGATAATAGATACATTGTTTATCGAAACATACATGCACCTTTCCTGACCACAAAATAAGAGTCTTCCCTCTGGAAATACCTTCATGCCTGATTTCCATGTTGAGGAGGTACTCAAAATTCATACTCAAGGGGGAAACAGATCTGCATGAACACTCCCCCTTAGACCCTGTAGTCTGAGTCATTTTGTAGAAGAGGAAACAACACCCGAAATGGATGTCAAACCACCTTAGAATAATCTTGTGTGTCATTCATCAAATATTTTATGTTTCTTTCTTATAATTTTTCTGCTACCATCGGACGGTCATCCTTTTGTCCCAAATTTTTGCAAAATTTTGTAATATGTCCTATCACGTTACAGTTATAGAAAACCATACCATTCTTCTTCATTCTTTTAGTTCCATTCTTTTGTACCTTATTATTAATTATGCACTCAACCATTATATGACCATATCTATTGTAACTATAGAAAATGTCCATTAAATATCTTAACAATTCTATTCATATCCATTCTACTTTACACTAAAAGGCCTTATGTAAAAACTTATTGCAATGATAGCATCTTCCATTAAAAACATGACTCCTTTTCTGACTTCTACATTCATTATCTTTGTGCCCTAATTTATTGCAAGAAAAATAAACTCCCTTAAAAGATGAATACATGGAATGAATAGGAGAAGTTCTCTGATCCATCAAGTTCTTTTTGTCTTCTGCATGCATCTTCTCTACCAAATCAGTTTTCTCTCCTGCCAATTTTTCAAATTTATTCTTTCTTTCTTCAAAGTTCTTCAATGATGCAAATTCCACATTATCCTTCTCACCTTTTAACCATCTAAGTTCCATTTTGACTTTCTAAAATTTAATTTGGAGAATAATACATTCCATGTTCTTCTCAGCATGATTTGTATTAAGTACTTCATATTCATCTTCTAGCTTTAACCCTTTTTCATTTTTTCCCTTGGCTTCTTTTAGTTCCAGTTTTTATTCTAGAGCATTCATAAGTCTTGCAATTCAAATTTTCATCAATATCTTCTATTTCCTTCTTTGTGTCTTCTAGAAGAAATCTTTGAAACTGTACCATCCTAAAAAGTAAGCACCCTTAATTAGATTCTCATTTTAGCCCCATTTTAGTGTATATGGGTTCCCACATTGATTTCACGTTCTCCTAATGCTCATTATACCTTTATTAATTTATATTAATATTATGAGTCCTCTCTTAATTGATTTTGACCCAATTATTACATCTCCTCACTCGAAGATGGGTCTTACCTCATTTTAAATTTTGAGGCATGATTTCCCCATCTATTGGTATCATATATTTGTGTGGCTTATCTTTTAGGACCTAGAAACTATTATCTTTCTCCCCATAAAATTTCACTGAATTTTGTTGGGAACATGACACTTTTTTTAGTACATGACAACATTAGTGACATGCTCCCAAGAACATGATGACATTGGTGACATGTTCCTGACACTTTCACTTGAAATTTTAAGAGCGGGATTCTATGGTTTCACACTCTCGAAAAGTATGCCCCATAGGTCATTATCATTTTTTCTAAGTCATCCTAAAGGTAATTTTACTTTGAGATATCTTTATAAAGGTCTCCCTTTCTATTCTTTCCTAAGAAGAAGAAGAAATTAAAAGGAAGAGACAATCGATCAATCAAGAAATTAATTTCAAGAGCATCCTCAATATCTTCAAGACATTCTTGTTCCTCTTCATCAAGCATTCAGGAAAACTACAACATCCATTATACAAGACTTATGTTTCATGATTTCCTTTTTGGGTTTTGTGGAGTTCAAGCTATTTCATTAAAAATTATGATTACATCCAAAGAAGCATTGCGCCATCAAGGTATAAGGTGATTTAAAATTCAGATCTAGCTTCTATTTCATCTTTCCTTATGCAATTTCCTTTCATTTTCAAGGTTTATTACTAAATAAGGGGTTGAATAAGGAAAAACCCTTTATCCAACCTTCTTCCCCATTTTTGTGTGTAGGAACAGGTTACAGAGCTATAGATGAAGATACAGATCAGATGAAGCTACCCTGTAAATTTCAAACCAAAACCCTAGGCAGATGATGACAGTGGCGACATATTCCCAGGTACATGATGGCAATGAAAATGTGTCCCTCCTTATTTCTAGTGAAATTTTAGGTAAAACAAGCTACAGGTCTATAGGCTTCAGATCTGCAATTACATGTCATTGTGAAACTCTGACAGTCAAGAATTCAAATGTAAATTTTTATTTCTACCATTTCATTCCCAGGTGAATTTAATTCTTCTCCATCCCATTTTACATCATTTTTCTCAATTGGATTAGATTAGATATGTTCTTATTTATTCTTTTGCATATCAATATCATTCCTCTCCTTCTTACTTTTAAGAAACAAAGGAATAAAAACTCTTGAAGCACAATTAATGAATTGACATCTTTCTTACTAAGTGTTGTTAATCATATTTTTCTTGAGGTGGTTTTGTATTCCAATGTGTCATATGAATTGGGTAAATCAATCATTTTATATGGTCCCCTTTTTCCTATTGTACATTTTGGTGAACATGACTCTTCTTAAATACTTTTGATTTGGTGTCTAGATCTTCTTTGTATCATTACATTAATCAATATTTACATCATACCTTTGTTACATTGTAAACATTTAGATTTTGTTTTCACACATTATTGCATTTTTAGCCATTTAGATATAATTTAGATAAATTCATTTGAACTTCTCTCATAGACCCATTGCATTCTTACATTTCCTTTTCATTATTGCACATTTTAAAAAAATAAAAAACATTCTACTTCATGCATTACGGTATATATTTGCACTTGGATTCTATGAATGGAGTTGTTATCATTATTTAGTATTTCAATTTAAAGTTTCTTTGAAGAATTTCAAGATGTTTCCTTTCATGAATATGATGATAATTTATTTCTTAATTTCATTAATAATCATAATATTCCCTCCCCCAAAATTGATCCCACCCATGAGTACATTTTAGCACAAGAAGAGCTTATTAACATTTTTTCAAATAATCTCCTTTCGAAGGATGAGATCTTGAAGGATGATGTTGATCCTTCTCCTAAAATGTATCACACTCTTAAATACATTTTGGTACAAGAGAAGGATATTTTACCCTACTTTCTTTCCCATCCCTTCCCTTTTAGGGAGGAAGCTTTAGTGAGACACAATCAATCCTCTCCTAAATTGTGATTTATTTATAGAGATGTTCCTACCCTTGATGATTATCCTATTTGGGATGAACCACTGGAAAATGACATTGATTATTCTCTTCCTCATGAGGAAACCTTGATAAAAGACAATGATCTTATTGTTGAAATTTCTTATATTCCCTCTAGAGATGACACATTCATGCGTGATATTGATCCTTCTCCTAGAATATACCCCCTTTATGAGGATATTTTGGAGTAAGAGGAGGAAATTATAAATACCTTTCTTAATATCACCTTACCTTCATTTGACATCCCTTTTAGAGATGAAGCATAAATGGAAATCTTTAGTCCCTATTCTAAATATTGTCCTACTCATGTGGACATTTTAAAAGAAGAGAAAAATATCATGACTATGTTTTGTGATGCTCTCCCTTCTAATGATAAACCCATGAACAATAAAGAGCTTGATTAATTCAATGTTGTCAATATTTTGGGTAGTGAAAATCCTAAGGTCGTTCTCCATCTTTGTCAAGATACCCCTCAACCTCATAATAAACCAGTCATTATGGTGAAAGGTGCTCAACAACCTGACTATCATGTAGTTTCTCAAACTTATAACACAACAAATAATAGAAAACTATGAGCTTAGTTGATTCTCTTCCATCTTCTCAACTGGTGCTTCCTTTTGCACTCTGTCTCCCTCAAAATCTTGATAAGGAATATGATTTAGTAGAAAAACTTTGTATTAATCCTACCAATATATCTCTTTAGGATCTTCTTCAAACTTCACCTAATTATCGTGAAGTGTTACAAAAATCATTGAGAAGTGTGATTGTCCTACCTCCTAGGCAAGAAAATATAATTTCCATATTATAATGCATGAATACGGCCAATAAAAAAGCTCAAATTAAAGTTTCTCAAGATGCGTTACCTCCTAAAGAAATCCAAGATCAACTTGATTCTCTTATGGTTACTATCCTTATTAATAGTAACCTTAATCAAAGAACATTAATTTATAAGGGCTCAAGATTAAATCTTTGTAAAATTGACTTGTTAAGCAAGATAAATATAGATGTTTCTTTAATCAAACATGATTCTATTCCTATTCATGGTTTTGACAATGTTGATTAAAAAAACTTTGGGTATTATCAATTTTCCTATTAAGGTAGGTCCTGTTATATTATCTACACCTATTCATGTCATGCTCGGTACTCTCAATTATAACCATTTTTTAGCAAGACCATGGTTACATGTCATGAATGTTTTTCCTTCAACACTTCATCACAAAGTGAAGTTCATCTATAAAAGTATCATGTATACCCTTGTTGTCAATGATAAGATCCAAAGTTTCATATGAACTGAATATGATTCTCCTTCTATCCCTAGACCATTTAAGAAAAACATATCTTCTTCTCCTACAAGTTCCATTTTAGATGATGATTGGGGGTCATTAAACTTTAAACCATATTTTGCGGGGGAATACAAACTTTCTAATTTTAACACATAATCCTTTAAAGGGCCTAGTGTGTCATTTGTTCAACCCAATTCTCAAAACAATTCAACTTATAATCTCAAACATGGTATAGGATGTCTGGAACATATGGAATACTCTAGTTTCAAATCTCATTCTTTGTCAACTCCTTTATTATCTAATATTTCCTCCATTTCTATCTTTAATCAAGAAATCATTATGCCTAACCTTGTTTGTGATAAGTTGATAACCCAACATAAACAAAAAAAGAAGCATAGTCAATTTTGTGAATCTCCCTTTATGCATGTATCACCTATTTCATGATCACTCTAATAATGAATGTCAAGCTTTTCATTACAAAATTCAGAAACTTATTGATTATGATATCATTCACATAACATGTCGCAATGAGTTCATTATCAATTCTAATTTCTTTAAATAACATTTAAGTTCCTATTATGTTGCTCCACACTATGTGACATTGTTATCTTCTCCATTGGGGTCTCATTGTCATTCATGGTGGTATAATTTTTAGGTTTAGTCATACTTTGCAAGTAACATAATAGGTCATAATTATCCTTATTCTTGTCTCCACACTTGGGGGACAAGGGTGATATTTTCAATCTCTCTCATCCTTCTCTTAAGGATTCAATTTTATCTTGGTTAAGTCATGTTTTTTATCTTATGATATCCAATCTTACATGGAATTATTTGTTTACATTAGGGATTCTCCCTTATACAAGAGATTTGCATCCTTGATCACAACCTTTTCATTTTTTTCAATTAGGTATCCATGGTAAACAAATCCCTTACCTTGGGAGCTAAAAGTGTGTCATCCTTCCTTAAGAATACCTTTACCTAGCAATAGGGAAGGTGTGAATTCATCCCTTATTGTTCTGCATCTCTTTTTTAGCATCCTTCAAAAGGGTCCCTTTTATGCTTCTTCCATGGTATTTATTTTCATTCCTCCCTTCCTTGACCTCATAGGAGTTGTGACCTCTTTGACTTGGGTTGGGTGTTGCTTCTAGGATACCTCCTTTGTATTAAAGGTGCTTTGTCCTTTTTTCTCTTTTCCTTAAGATGTAAAAATAGTCATGTTTTTCCATCTTAAAGGGGGAATATATGACTTCCTTATTGCAAATATTTTGTTTACTTTAAGCATTTCAGGTAGAGTATAATATCATAATACAACTTTTTAGGGCCAAATAACTCTCCTTTATACATCTTTGGAAGATTTCCTTGGATACAATACTTTCCTTGGTTGTCCTTAGGATTGGTTGAACTAGCATAACATAACTTTCTAGACAATTTGACCTCTCATTTGCATACATTTTCAAGATTGGTTGACTAGAATAACACAACTTGCTAGACCATTCAACCTCTCATTTACATAATTTTTCATGAGTTGACTAGCATGCACTAGACCATCAACTCCCTCTTTACGCTCTCTTTAATGGGTAGATCTAGCATAACATAGTTTGCTAGACTATTTCCCCTTATCTTCTTTATACTCTCTCTCATAGATCACCTAGCACAACACAACTAGCTAGTCTGTGTCATCCATGGTTGTCTTATTCTCTCCTCCATGATTCCATAGAATAAAACACTTTTATATTTGATTGAATCATAGAGTCTTATCATATCTTTGATGTTTTCTCTTTCTCTTTTCAGGTGACCACTTGTGCTTTTGCAATAGATTTAGAAGCATGATGCTAGCAGTTGAGACATTTTATTTAGCAAGGTCTCTTCAACTAGGTGAATTAGAATCTTAGTAAGATTTAGGATTTTTTTTTTGTTTTATGTGTCCTTGCATATTAATGTACAAGTTAAGATCCTTGGTTTGGGGGCTTGTGTCCTTAAACTTAGTGATATATTATATCCTTGCACTTTGACCATGATCTTCATCTTTTTCTCTTTTTCTTCTACTTTATTGTGAGCATGAGGTGGACTCATGCTCCCGCTAAAGTGTGGGCTAAATGCACCATCCTAAAAAGTCAAAAAACCCTTAATTAGGTGCTCATTTTAGCCCCATTTTACTGTATATAGGTTCCCACATTGATTTCATGTTCTCCTAATGCTCATTGGACCTTTATTAATTTAAATTAATATCATGAATCCTCTTAATTTATTTTCACCAAATTATTCCATCTCCCCACTCTAAGATGGGTCTTACCTCATTTTAAAGTTTGAGGCATGATTTCCACATCTATAGATATCATACCTTTGTGCGGATTATCTTTCAAGACCTGGAAACTATTACCTTTATCCCCATAAAATTTCACTAAATTTTGCTAGGAACATGATGGCTTTTTGGGTACATGACGACATTGGTGACATGTTCCCAACACTTTGGCTTGCAATTTTAAGAGCAGGATTCTCTAGTTTCACACTCCCCAAAGGTATGCCCCATAGGTCATTATCATTTTTCTAATTTAGCCTAAAGGTAATTTTACTTTGAGATCTCAATTTAAAGGCCCCCTTTTCCATTCTTTCCTGAGAAAAAGAAGAAAATAAAAGGAAGAGACAATCAATCAATCAATAAATCAAGCAATTATATTTCAAGAGAATCCTAAAGATCTTCAAGACATTCTTCTTCCTCTTGATCAAGCATTGTGGTAGACTACGACATCCATTATACCAGGCTTATGTTTCATTATTTCCTTTTGGAATTTTGTGGAGTTCAAGTTATTGCATTAACACTTGTGATTACATCCAAAGAAGCATTATGGTATTAAGGTATAGGGTGATTGACAATTCAAATCTAGCTTATATTTCATCTTTCCTTATGTAATTTCCTTTCATTTTCAAGCTTTATTCCTAAACAAGCGTTTGACTAAGGAAAAACCCTTTAGCCAACCTTCTTCCTTATTTTTGTGTGTGTAGGAACATGTTATGAAGCTACAGACAGAGATACAGATTAGACAAAGCTACCCTGTGAATTTCAAACAAAAACCCTAGGTACATGATGACAATGGAAACATATTCCCAGGTACATGATGATAGTGGTGACATGAACCTTCTTTTTTCCAGTGAATTTTTAGGCATATCAATTTACAGGTCTCTAGGCTTTAGATATGTAGTTATAGGTCACTTTGAAACTCTAAGAGTTGGGAATTTGGATCTTCAAAGTTTTATTTGTACCGTTTCATTCCCAGGTGCATTTGATTCATCTCCATCCCCTTTTACGCTAGTTTTCTCAGTTGGATTAGATCATATCTATTCTTATTTAGTCTTTTTCATATTAATATCATTTCTCTCCTTCTCATTTTTAAGCAACAAAGGAATAAAAACCCTTCAAGCACACATAATGCATTGACATATTTCTTACCAAATGTTGTTAATCATATTTTTCTTGAGGTGGTTTTGTATTCTAATGTGCCATATAAATTGGGGAAATCAATCCTTTTATGTGATCCCCTTTTCCTATTTTGCAGAATCAAAATCTTATTTTTAACCTTCATTAGGTTAGATTTGGTTCTATTCAAACCATCCAAAGCAGTCTTCAAGTGATGATCTGTATTGACATATTCATCCCAATCACTTTTTTCAATCAGATCTTCTTCAAACATAGTGTTTAAGACTTTGGATAAATCTCAACTAGTAAATCTTCTTCAAGAGGAACCTCTCTCTGATACCAATTTTTGAATGCACTCTGAATGCTGAGGGGGGGGGGGGTGAAACATCATAAACCAAATTCTTAATAAAATAATGAACTAAAAAAAAACACAAGAACACCAAGATAATTCACTGATGTATATATTTGATTACAAAGACAGAAGGAGATCACTACTCTGAACTTGCAACTAGAGGCTCATTTCTAATACAACAATGAATACATATAGGAGCTTACTGCTCTGGACTTGCAAACATAGATTCACTGCCAAAGTAGTAAGATAATACAACAAACTTGTGCACCCAAGATTCATTGTCCTAGATACAAGGTACAAACAAATCTTCTCAAAATATAAAGAGAAATTCTCCTAATAATGCATTTGATCTACACAACATTGTCAACCTCAGTAGAACATTATTACTACCTTTTCTTATTTGCTATATGTATCATCCTAAAAAGTAAGCACCCTTAATTAGGTTCTCATTTTAGCCCCACTTTAGTATGTATGGGTTCCCACATTTATTTCATGCTCTCCTAAAGCTTATTAGACCTTGAAATTAACATTATAAGTCCTATATTGATTCAATTTCTCCAAAACTTGAGGTTGGCCTTTATTTCTAAGTGTTCTCCCTTATTTTTCCTCAAATCAAATAATTTAATTCCTCATCTAGGCCCTATATCCCTATTTGTGGCCTTCGTGACCTATCCTGACCCCAAAATGAGCCATACTTAAAAATCTTGCATATACCCTATATCTTTGACATCCATATCAAATATGGGCTCATTCTCCCAGGAACATGTCACCATTGGCAATATGTCCTAGGTGAATGGGGCCCAAATTTTTCCCTGGAGGCCCATGTCAGGGTCTTGGGGGGAGATCTAGTGCCTTGGTCAGCCTGCTTAATTATTAACCCCCAAAATGATGGATTGAGTATGTAAACACCCATCTATCCTCATTTTGTTATCCATTATCAATTGCAATAACTCACTATCAATATTTAAAGCATTCATGAGCAGTCAAGAAATCAGAGTTTAAGATCTCATCTTCAATTAAGCATCCAAGTCTTCAATCTTTCAAATAAATTCTTATTCTTCATCAAACATTGTGGAGAACTATGACATCCATCATTTAAGGCATTTATTTCATGATTTCATTTTAGATCAATTTGTTGCATCAATATTTGTGATGACATCCAAAAAAGCATTGCATCATCAAGGTACAAGGTAATTTACAATTCATATTTGGTTTCTATTTCATCTTTTCTTATATAATTTCCTTTCATTTTCAAGGTTGATTCATAAACAATGGTTTGACTAAGGAAAAAAACTTTATCCAATCTTCTTCCCTATTTTTGTGTGTGCAGGAACAAGTTACAGAGTCATCGGACAAGATCTGAGCAGATCAGGAACAACTAGGCAATCTATGAAAAATTCAACTAAAACCACTTGGTACATGTCTCCATTGCCATGTCCCAGGAACATGTTACCATTTCCATCATGTTCCTTACATTATGATCCCATGTTTGGTAGGAATTTGGGTTACAACCTCCAAGTCTCCGATTTGCAATTATAGGTCATTCTGGGAATTCGGGTATCTCATTTTACATCATTTGTCTTGTTTTTATTAGATAATATATGTTCTTATTTAGTATTTTACATCATCTATCTCTTTTTAAATTCTAAGGAATGAAGGAATAAAAACCCTTCAAGCATAGGTATTGCATTAGCATCTTTTAAGTGTTGTTAATCATATTTGTCTTGAGGTGGTTTTTTATTCCAATATTTTATATTAATTATGGAAAATATAACTTTGATGTGATCTCCTTTTCATATTGTATATTACATAAACTAACTTCTACTCTACCAAATCATTTCTTCCATTACTTATTAATCTAGCACATTATGTGCACACTACCGAAGCACACAATGTGCTTATATAGTAGATAGATCATTAAAATTTACAACAAGGTTGGACATTCCAAAAGAATATTAAAATTTAGTTACAATTCCACCATAATCACAACAAAATACAATAAGGTCACATGCCAAAAGCATCTAGACCAAAACATAGATTATACAAAACGTGGACCTAATCACATAAGAGAAACATTAAATACATAGGTTGTACATAGAAAAAACCCATCTGAAGAAGGGATAGAATTTAAATGCAATACTCAGACCAAAAATATGAAGCATGATCCACTCCATGAGAGAGGGAGCCATGAACACGCTACACATAGCCCAATGTCAGATCCACAATTACTAGAATAACTTCCATAAACATCTCAAATGTGTAGTAACACACTGCCCAAAGAACCACATCACTTTCCAGATGTATCCAGACCTCCACACACCATGGTGAGATCCATACATCACGTTAAAAGTCATTACACATATTTTTTTGATAAGACCAAAACTGATGACAACTGCAACACATGAAAACATTTTTTTCCAGAACACTAGGAGAATTTTCTAGAACACAAAAAACACCACAATCAAGACCAAAACATGTACACAATACAAATATCTTATGCACATCTTCAACCTTTATTTCCATATCATAAAACCTTCCAAAAAATAAAATTGTAACAACTTCCATCTTCAACTGTGCATCACTATTACTGAACTACTGACTTCCAAAACTAAAGATATAACATTAAAGTATTAACAAACAACACTCTCACATGAACTCCATAATACATACATTTCTTCCATTTCTCTGTAGCATTAACATGACTTTACTACTTCTAGACCAACTTCCTTTGTCAGATATACCTATACGATTCTTCAATAAATACTTTCAGACACCATTGTAGAAGTGAATACCTCCAACATCTCTAGACCACAGTGTTTGACATCAATGACAACAGACAATATGGTGCAGGAGCACCTAGGTAGGGCTAAAGGGTAACCTAGGGATTCTTATGTGTTTTTGGCTTGTAGTGGTCTTAGCCAAACCACTAGTGAAATAATAGGACTAGGGGGTCCTAAAGTGTGGTGTGTTAGGTTAGGAGGTCTCATTAGGTCATTTGCAATCTAAGTGTCAAGGATTGTCCATGTTGTCAATATTGTCAATCATGGTGACAAAATTTGCATTTATGCATTTTAGGGTAAAATTGGACAAGGGAGTTTTGGGAGATCTATCTGATGTTTCAATCACCTTAGATAGGATTTTGGTTGAGTTTCGTGTGATAGTGGCCAATTTTGTATGAAAAACCCAAAAGTTGTAAAAGTTTTCAATGTTGTCATTGACAACATTGAAAACATTTGTTGCATGATTACATTTTTGAGAAAAGTGGTTTCTTAACTGTCTAAAACCATTGAGATAGGGATTTGGTCAACTATATGAGGCCTCCCTTGACCTGTGCAAAATTTTGGATGACATTTTTGGAAGAAGGGTAATTGAAGAGACAAGTTTTCTGAGCAATTTGAAGCTTTTCTTTGGTTAGAGTATTTTCATGGATTAGATTACTTACTATGATTTATGAATAAGTTAGAGTAGTTCATTTTGGAATTATGTGTGGCAATAGATTAGAATTTTGAAGTGTTGTTATTTAGTTTTGTAAATTATTTTATTTTAAGCCCTATTGCTGGTCTGAACCAGGGAGGTTATGCAAATGGAGTCATAGCTCATCATTCCACTGTAGAAATTGTACGGGCTCTTGGAATGGGTGAGGTGACTCCTTTTACTATATGTGTGTAGAAGGAGGGGCCCTGGGAAGCTTGTCTTCCATTTTTGTAATGATGCCCTAGGCGAGCCTGTGATGCATGGCTAGGGAATACAAAGCATTGAAAGTGACTTACAGTGTGTTGAATACATTGAATGCTTCAACTTGAGATTGTGGAAAGGTAGAGTGATGTTTGAAGAAGCCCCAAATAAAAGGATAAGATTGGGTGAAGAGTTTTAAGTTCTAAGAAACCAAACCCCTATGTACATAGTCATAATGCCTTGAAATCCTTAATTTTAGGCATGATTATAGCTACCTGGTGTATAGACAAGTTGTGGAGTAGAGACCAGTAAAATCTTGAAGGGATCCATAAAGGGTGTCCTTTTTCAGGTACTTATTTGGGAGTATTTAAAGATTTAAGAAAAAAGGTGACCAAATAGGCCTAATTGCTAGTAGCCCTATTTGGGAGTTTTTGGAGGAAATTCTTGAACTTGATTAGAGTTTCATTGCAAGAAGTGTGGATAAATATTGGATTGGATCCAATTGACCTAATTAGAATCCCACCTCTTCATATTTGCATGATCTTGAACCTTATGGGTGAGATAGTGAAGGAGGAGTGAAGAGACCTCCATGGGGCTTTGTGAAGCATGTTGTATTTTCTTGATTGATGGACACAAGTTGAATTAGAGGAGGTTCTTGAAAAGAGGAACCTTAGAAGTTAGGGTTAGAGAAGATCCCTACTAGGCTAGAGAAGAGGCATATTGAAGACCCTAGTTGAGATTAGGGTAGAGATCAAGGCTTGTAGTTACATCAGAGTGGTATCAAAGCAAGTTAAAGACTTGGGAGAATAGTGTATGTCTATAGCTACTGGTGAATCAGTGGGAGAGTCAAGCATGGTGACTAATGCAGAGTTAGCTAAAGAGGTGGATGAGAAAAAAGAGAAGAATAGAATCCTTGAAGAAGCCTTAGAAGGAATGAAGATAAGGCTAGAAGAAGTTGCTAATGCAGCTAGGAACAAAGATGTTGAAAGTAGTGATAGGGGTAAAAATATTGTTGAGGAAGACTTTATCCCTGAAACAGACCCTGTCTTGAATGAAGAACCCTTCCTAAAATCCATAAAAGCCCTAGGAGGGAAGGCATTGTAGGGAATGCCACTATTTAGTGGGAAGATGGACATTGAAGAAGTGATGGATTGGATTGAAGGAATGGAGAACCATTTCAAGTGTGAAGGTGTGACAGAGGTACAGAAGCTCAAGGTGGCCAAGTCAAGAATCAGAGGGTTGGCACTAACATGGTGGAAGTATCTTCGAGATGAGAGGATAAGAATGGGAAAGAAACCTATAGCCAATTGGAATTCCATGGTGACCAAGCTGAAAGAGAATTATTTTCCAGAGGACTTTGAAATCCAACTCCATAGGAAAAGGAAAAATCTGAAACAAAAAGACATGGATGTGGCCTCTTATACAGAGGATTTTTAGAGATTGTGTCTTAGATCCAAGAAACAAGAAGAATAATCAATTAAGGTTTCAAGGTACTTGGGTGGATTGAAATGGAACATCCAAGAAAAGATTAGTTTATGAACACCAATCACAGTTTAGAGGTGTCATCAATTAGCCCTAATGTTGGAGGAAAAGAATAGGAAGAAAGGTGATTCTAACTTCAAAAATAGAGGTAGAGGAAGAGACCAATGGGGTTAAAGAGGAGGTTATCAAGGTAGAGATAATGAGAAAAGAAACCAAGGTGAAACCAAATTGACAGAGCATAGCAATGAAAGCACTCCAAGAGGGGGTTATACTAGAGGTATGGGTAATCAAGGAGGCCCTAGTAGAGGAAGAGGAGGTAGAAGTAACTCATACTTTGAAAGTATGAAGTGTTACAATTGTGGTCAATTAGGCCACCCAACATATAGATGCTTTGAGAATCCTACTACATCAAATCATGAAAAGAGAGTGGCCTATGCTCATGAGGACACTTCAAGTGTCAAGGCACTTGAGATTGATCATCTAGATTCAGAGATGGGTGAAAATATGATTTTTAGGAGGGTGTTGATAAGGCAAACAATCAAGGATGAACCCAAACATAGGAGGGCTTTGTTTAGGATAAGATGCAAGATCCTTGGCAAATTTTGTAAGGTGATTGTAGATTAATTCTCCACAGATAACATCATATCAGAGGAGGTAGTAGATAAATTCAAGCTAACCAAAGTACCCCATGTGAATCCATACAAGGTGACATGGCTCAATAAAGGCCAAAGTGTATTGGTGAATGAACAAACATGGGTTGAGTTTTCAATAGAAGGTTATAAGGACAAGTTTCTTTGTGACATCTTACCAACGGATGCTTTCCATTTGCTGCTAGGAAGGCCTTGACAATATGAAAATGAGGCAGTGTATGATGGGAAGGAGAATTCCATAACATTCAAGAAAGGAGGCAGAACATTCAAGACTCAGTGTTTGTTGGAAGAAGATGAGCCACAGTCCAAGACTCATAATATTTTGTTGTATAGTGGAAAGGAGTTTGTGAAAGATCTTAAGGATGAAGATAATGAAGGGTATGCTATAGTCCTAAAGCCCAAAGAAGAGGAGAAACTAGTCAAGTAATCTTTACCATCAGAGATTCAAGAATTCCTTGAGAAGTACAGAGATATAGTGAGTGATGGCACTCATGTAACCCTACCTCCTAGAAGAGTGATAAGTCATCAAGTAGGCTTTGTCTCAGGTGCATCTTTGCCTAATAAGGTAGCTTATAAGCTCACCCCTGATTAGAATTTGGAAGTGGCAAGGCAAGTGCAAGAACTCTTGGATCAAGGCTTGATCAAGAAGAGTATAAGCCCATGTGCAGTCCCGGTTGTGTTGGAATCCAAGAAGGGAGGGAAATAGAGACTTTACATAGATTTAAGGGCTATAAATAGAATTACATTAAGGTATAGGTTCCCCATACCTAGGATTGAGGATCTCATGAATTGCCTTGGAGGGGAAATGTATTTCACTAAGCCTGATTTGAAAACTGGTTATCACCAAATCAGGGTGAAAGAGGGAGATGAATGGAAAATGACATTCAAGACCACAGATGGGTTGTATGAGTGGCTTGTGATGCCATTTGGCCTCACAAATGATCTAAGAACAATCATGAGGCTCATGAATGATGTGCTCAAGGAATTCACAAGGAAGTTTGTAGTTGTATACACCCTAAAAAGGTCGCCTAGACTATGGGCCCCCATTCATCAATTTATCAAATTCTTGAATCAATGTTTTGCAACATTTTAATTCAAATCAATTTCCTTGATTAAATTGTAATTAATTCAATTATTTCAATATTTCCAAAGGTTTGATCATTTCATCAATTATCTTATTTAATTAAAAGAAAAAAATCCCTTTTTATTAAATAAAATAATCTTATTTAATTAAAATCCCTTTTTAATTAAATAATTTTATCTTATTTAATTAAAATCTCTCTTAATTAAATAATCTAATCTTTTTAAATTAAAATCCCTTTTTTAATTAAATAAAATAATCTTATTTAATTAAAAGAAAATCCCTCTTTTAATTAAATAAAACCCCCACTTAAATCCCTCTTTGTGTTGAAAAAGGAAATAAATTAAATAAAAATAAATAAAGCTACTTTTTCTTCACATATTCCTAAGTGGTGGGCTTTTTTGCCTATTAACCATAGCCTTTGATTTTTCCTTTTGAAGATATGAACACATGGATCAACCAAGATTTAATCTCCACCATTGCTCATTTCTTTTTACCTATTAATATCTACCGTCCATTTCTCTTTAAAAGGAAACCTCTCCTTCTCATCAAGATATACACTTTTACACCATTGTTATGTTGCGGGTTTGGAGAGCGATTTTGGAGGAGAGTTTAACCATTTGAGCTTGAACCATGCAACTTCTTCTTCTTATCTTCTTCTCTCATGCATCCATGGAAATCTATTTAGAGTAGATTCATGTTAATTTAGATTCATATTTCCTTTCATAGATTAAGCTTATATATTTCCTTTCATGCATTTTTATCATATAGATTAGTTTCCTTCCATGCATTGTTATCATATAGACTAGCTTCCATTTTCATTTGCATGCATATTTGGTGATCATGGAGACTAGCATTCTTTCTCTTTCTCTTTGAATATCTCATTTCATGGTGTACTTGCATGGGCATAACTAGGTCTAAACTGAGGGCCTTCATCACAAACCCTTGCACTCCATGAATAGGGAGCTATGAGTCACCATTTGAGACCTCATTCTTGAGCAGTCTTGAATATATTGACTCATAGAAGTGTGTCACACTTTCAACACATATTTTTGGTACCCACTATGGGGAAACCCACCTTTACATGTTGATTTTGATTATTTTTGGAGCTAACCCCCTTGTGCAGATTTGCTTGGAGATGAAAACCCTAGATTTTCAAAGATTTGATCATATCTCCCAAACTGCTTGGAGTTTCGATCATAATTTTATTTTTCAGGTTGGCAACATATCAGACAAGCTTCAGTAAAAACTTTAGAATTTTTTGATGTATTGTGAATTTTTTATATTTTTTTCTTTATTTTTCATAAAAAAATTCATTTTCGGCACAAATCAGCATATTTTTTGAAAATTTTTACATTTTCAAAAAGGTATTTAAATTCTACAGGGGTCCATTCTAAGTCCTAAATCAAACATGCAATTATCAATTGGAACTGATCTAACCTAAACCCTAGGTCCTAATTAATCATCGTACTTGATTAATTAATTAATTTCTAAAATCTTAATACATTGGCAAATAAACCTTATGTTAATTATTTAATTGATATTATGACATGTTAATTAAATAAAAATTACAAAATTATCAATTAAATTAATTATAAAAACAAAAATGTGCATTCAAAATCAATTAAATTATTGAAAATGCATATGACATCAACAAATTCAGTTGACTGATTATCAAAATGGAAACAATCTAGTTCCACTCAGTTAACTGATTCTCCACTGTTTATCATTTTGGAAACATTTTGGTTAACTAAAAACTGAATATGGAAGTTTCCAAAACAACTAATCAGTCAGTTCAGTCAATTGACTCTCTCGACCAATCGAATCACTTACACATGGATTGTGCTTCTTCAATCGAATCTGAGCCACTCTTTTTGTTCAATCTCGACTGTCGATTCCAAAGAGATTTTCTATAAAAGAGAAACTCTTTTCCTTCACAAAGAATCCTAATTTTTGATTAATTTTATTATACTGCATTTTCCATTTTAGCTTTCTTGCATTCTTAGCATTTATTTAGCATTGTTATTTATTATTTTCAAGCATGCAAACCTAACTTAGATCATACTTTCAATTTGGGTTTAAAACTGAATATCTCACATTTCAATTGGTGCTCTAAAACTGAATCTTAAGTAAATTGGATTTACCACAAATATTCATTTTTCATAATCATCTTAGATCATTTAGCATAGCTTTTAAATTCTTCGTTTAGGTTAGTGTGTAGTCACTGAGCTTGCAATGATCCGAGAGAAAGCTCATACTCCTGCCTTCTAGAAGGCAACAGGTCAACTAATTCAGACATGCAGGATGAATGAAATCCATATTCATTCCTGTAAGCAACTGAAGTATAATGACTATGTTGAAGTGTATTGCTAGAGTAGAGGTCCACTTTTAGCACGCCACATTTTTGGCACCCACCGTGGGGCAGAAAAATCAATTTCTAGCCTCCTTATGAGCTTCAGTTTTTAATTCTATTTTCTATTCATTTTGAGCAAAATCTGGGTCCACCATTGCATCTGGGTCGTCATTTCAATTTGAAATGACTATACACATGCCTACCTTTGCTGAAAATTGAATTTGTCGCAAAAACTTTTTGCAAACAAAGGTCTTACGACCTTTTGCACGCAGTAAGATCTAAATTTGGAGGCGGTTTTGAATGCCCTAGATCTCCTAAATAAGATTTGTATAATGAAGGGAAATCCTATGTCCAAATTTAGGATATTAAATTTAATTATATTGATAAAAAAGATGGAAAAGAGCATGTAAAGAAAGATGTGATAAGATGCCTACCTCATGACATAGCAGATCTGGAAAAACTCATTTTTTGAGTTCTGTAGACTATTTCTGGAGATGCTGACAGTTGATACCAAACTGGAATAGAGAGGCAGAAAAAACCCATAACTCTTCTTCCATTTTGATGTTGTCTTATGAAAAAGGTCGACCCTGTACCATTTTTGCCAACTTGATCTGCTCAACTCCGAAAGTGTCCCTGTTCGTACAGTCTGAAAGAAATCTGAAAAGGGTATCCAGATCTAGCCTTGAATCCTCTATCCTGCACCTGCAAATATCTGAAAAGGGGGTTTTGGGGTGGCTATATAGGGTTTTACCTTAGTCAAACCCCCATTTTGGTGGTTTCCACCTCCACGAATAGCTGAGTATATAAAATGTATATTGTGTGTGAGTTGCTCTTTGGAAAGAGTCTTTTGAACATGTAATATCAAGATCTAATCTTCTAGATTAACAATCCTAACATAACATGGAAATGAGAAAGAAATGCATAGATTTGAATATGATAAAGAAAGCATACCAAGCCCCCAAGGCTAAATTATTCCTATCAACTCACAATCTGTAATTGCTACCCCATGATAATGTCCTTTGAATGCTTGAATGTTGAAGATGGTAGATCTAAAAAGAAAGCCTTCTTACTTCAATGAAGATCTACAATAACTTATCTTTGAAGAATGCTTTGATTGAAGATGATGATATTTCATCCTAGATTTTCCTTCTATATCATCCTCTTACTTGCTTGCCTCATCATTCCATCATGTAATCTCCCGATTTCATTTCATGATCAAATGAAGGCAAAAGAGAGTATTTATATAGAGATTTCAATATAGGTCTCCTAGGGAAATGCAATGGATCCAAATCCAAATCTCACCTTGAATCATGGTCCAATCACAATCACCAACCAAGGAGGGAGTATAATAACTTGAATATCAGAGAAAACACTTCCGCATCCGAACCTGGGGACCTATTTCAAGTTTCAGACCCAGATAAGCTCCGGATCTGGAAGCAAGAACCAACAGCTATCAGGGGACAGGGTCGACCTTGGCCCTATCCTAGGAGAGGTTCAACCTCAGCCCTAACTTAGGATAGGGTTGACCCCGGCCCTTTCCTAGGACAGGGTCAACCTCGGCCCTGTCCTGAGTTTTCAGGCAAGTCAGCAGGATGTGGCAGAAAGGCTCCCAGGTCAATCAGGGACCTAGGAATGTGGGGGAATGAGTCAGAATGTTAAGAAGGAATAAAATTCCTAGAGATAGAGTAATATGATGCCTAGGAGGACCAATACATAGGTCCTATCTAGAAATAAAATCCATGGAGAGGAAAAATATAGGAGGATCCATAAGATCCTAACCCTAATTTCACCTAAACATGTAAACATGCAAATCTATTATGCAAACATACTAAATGAGGGTGCTAAAATCATCCAAATGGAAGTGCTTCCATTTTAAGATGATACATTTATCCCCCACTTTAGCTTAGATATGATACTATGTGAATATGGAAGCTAAAGTAAGAAATCATCATAAAGTATAAAAAGGATATAGCCAAGTCCTCAATGTGAAGATCCTGCAAGAAACCATTAGTATCCACAACCTGCAGCACACAAGGTTAATGAAAATATAGAGAAAACCTAGATCTCACTATGATGATCTTGAGAAGTATATAGAGCCCCTTATGCCCCCCCTGATTCGGCTTACTAATTTATGGAAGGTGAAACAAGGTGATAAGGTGAGTTCTATATACTGAATATGCAAGATGTTGAAAAGTAATTTCCTAAACTAGTTATAATTTTCCTAAACCTTCCCAAACTAATTCAGTAGGTTAGGTATTTGAATCATTATTCCAACACTTCTAACAGCACTGAAAACGGAGCTACCGAACTCAAGTTATGATAAAAAGAGTGAATGTCTATCTAAATGCATATAGAAGGAAAATTCGAGTTTAACCTAAATAATTTGAGATGAAACCCTATAAAAACCCTAATTTACAGCCTATAAATAGGGGAAAGAGATACTTACCTCCTCATTCTTACCATTTACAGATTTGGAGCAAGGAGATAGGATGCCAAAGAGAGAGGAGTTTTGAGCGAGCCGTATGGAGGTCCTGCGAGAGTGCCTAGCCGGAAGACAACCTTTGCCCGAGGTAAGTGCCTGTTTTTAGTATTTTTGATTGAAATTTTGATGTTTTTATAGGGAAGGTCAACCCTGACCCAAGAAGGTCGACCCTGACCCTTTAAGGTTGACCCTGTCTGGGAAGGTTCTGTCCTTGTTGGGGAGTAGGTTGACCCTGACCCATAAAGGTCGACCCTGACCCCTAAATGTCGACCCTGACCCATAAAGGTCGACCCTATCCTAATAAGGTCAACCTTGTCTAGGTCAGGTAGATTTTGAGGTTAGCTAATTCAAAAGGTCTAATATGGTTCATTTCTGTGCTCGTAGGATCCAGTCCATCTACGAGAGCATCCCTTCGGAGGGCTACTCTTATCTGTTAGAAGGAGTGTCTCCGAGCTACAGCCAGAGGAGATTTAGTTATTGAGAGATGTGGGATTGTATTGGGTAGTAGATCTACCATAGCTAAGGCTTCATCGATCGATGATATCAGCCATGATAGAGAGATGGGACGAGGATACATGCTCATTTCATCTTCCATCAGGTGAGATCACCATCACCTTAGAGGATGTGTATAGGATCCTGCGGCTTCCAGTCTGAGGTGAGCCTATCAGACCAAGAGGACCACAAGATTCATGCAAGGTTTTTGCAGATATGGAGTACTATTTGGGATGGGTAGCATAGATGAGGACCCGATCAGATCAGATATCATTGGCAGCCATACTAGCAGGTCTGACACCCTTGGTACGGAGGGTGATGCTTTGTATTGTTGCCTTGGTTGTAGTGCCCAAAACAAAGGGTATAGTTTTTCCAGCACCATTCACACATCTCATACATAGGATGGAGAGTGATAGAGTCATTGTCTCATGGGGCTGCAACATGTTGGCTCATCTTTATCATGAGTTGAGTCAATTGGTGAGATTTCAGCGGGAGAGTCTTATAGTGTGCACGTTACTACAGGTGTGGATGTTTGAGCACTATGCATGCACATGACCACCGGGTACTCCTATGATGATAGATGTGAGCGCACCGAGAGCCTATGCCTATCCGCTGGCTAGTGTCTGGCAGCATGGAGATATCCTCTATTGGAGGGTATACTTTGACCGTACACCAGGGACTGATGTGATTTGGAGACCATATTTTCAGATAATGGAGTGGCCTGATACCCGATAGTAGTTGAGACACTCACAATAGCACAAGCTGCTAGAGGGCCCTACCCAGCATGTCATGATGCCTTATTATTATGATAGGGTGATGAGGTAGTTTGGTTTGATACAGGGAGTCCCTCATGCAGTACCCCGATATGCATACCCGGTGAGATACTATCAGAGACCAGGCACTATAGGTCGACTGACAGTAGCTGATATCATGGATAGTGATACAGAAGAGAAAGAGGATATAGAGGTAGATCCCAAGCTATCTTATGCTGGTGTGAGCAGAGAGTATATCAGATACTGGAGTTTACAAGGGACCCATCCTATCTTTCCTGATGACTACCCCATAGGTGATCCAGGTCCAGAGAGGAACCACCGAGGAGAGGACATACCAGTAGGAGAGAAGGAGGATCTGAGAGATGAGGAGGAGCCTCCCCTCGAGGGAGATCCCATGGAGGAGGAGAGAACAGAGGAGAGAGCAGAAGAGATGCCCCCAGACCACAGTACTGGGACCGGTGTTCAGGCAGTCCATGTTACTCCCTTGAGATCACAGTGACCTCCTCGAGCGCATACAGAGACACCACCACCGAGGCCTAGACCAAGGGAATGAGGAGAGAGCAGACATTCCATACCCCCACCATCTAGATCCTTTAGTGATGCCCAGGCAGGGGATCAAGGTATGACATAGTTGATTAGAATGTTTTTGAATAAAGATTTGGATTAGAATAGAGATTTAAACAAGTTTTATATTTGAATTTTGCAGGAAGCGTAGCGGAGTGGAGGAGCTTTGTATTCAAGGTTCTAAAGGATACATGCCTATCCTATTGACTGCCAACTGGTGAGAGAGATTCCCTTGCAGGATGAAGGGATCCTGGAAGACATGCAGATATCTTCCTATGTGTTCAGCGAGAGTTGAGGATGTGCAAGGAAAGAGAAGAGAAAGTGATGGCCGACCTAGAGAGAGCCTGAGAGCAGATCTAGGAGATGAGAATGTCAAGGAGTTTCTCATGGACTACCATTCCAAGATCCTCAGCCTCACATCATAGATCCGAGAGAGCTGGGAGCCACCGACCTTTAGAGCATAGGGAGAGAGACTGATAGATATGGCACTTGTGCCACATATGTACCAAACTCTGAAAAGTTTAAATATAAAGAAGACTTTGTTTTGAGAACAATTAGTTCTATGATTGATTACTTCTACTTTCATCCATGCATAAAACTTAATAAAGGAAAGAAGGAAGAAATGTATGAATGCATTCTAATTTACATAACTTATAAAATAATTATTTTATAAGGAACACATACATACATAAAGAAAGAAAAGATAAATTAGGGATAATATTGTTTGAGATGCATAATATTAATAGGTTCCCTGAGAGGAAAACCATTCATATCAGCAATTTTATAAGCACCCGATGTGAAATCCTCAATTACAACAAAGGGTCCAAGCCAATTTGGACTAAATTTGCCTTTTCACCTGGTAAAGCATTCACATTTCTTTGGTTCTCATATAGGACTAAATCACCTACCGAAAACTTCCGTTCAATCACCTTATGATTATATTGTTTTTGGAGTGATTTATGATAAGCTTTAATGT
>MU227365.1:2277286-2304970 GCA_018584345.1 Thuja plicata
AAAGTATTCAAAACAAAAATCATACATGTTGAACACAAGGAAGTACTACAAGCATGAAAAATGTAAATGTTTTTGTATTTTTTAAAGGTAATTTTATAATTTTAATATATTTTTGTGAAATATAAATGCAAGAAAAAAAGAAATCTATTTCTATGTTCATGCAAGATCTAATATGAAATGTAAATCTAACACCAAAAAGAAAGAGTTGTCTATCGCGGGTTCACCAAAATGTAAGATCTAAATTTGGAGGCGGTTTTGAATGCCCTAGATCTCCTAAATAAGATTTGTATAATGAAGGGATATCCTATGTCCAAATTCAGGATATTACGTTTAATTATATTGATAAAAAGGATGGAAAAGAGAATGTAAAAAAAGATGTGATAAGATGCCTACCTCATGACATAGTAGATTTGGAAAAACTCATTTTATGAGTTCTGTAGACTGTTTCTAGAGATGCTGATAGTTGATACCAAACCAGAACAGAGAGATGGACAAAACCCAGAAATCGTTTTCCATTTTTATGTTGTCTTATGAAAAAGGTCAACCCTATACCACTTTTGCCAACTCGATCTGCTCAACTCCGAAAGCGTCCCTGTTCGCACAGCCCGAAAGAAATTCGAAAAGGGTATCCAGATCTGGCCTCGGATCCTCTATCCTACACCTACAAATATCTGAAAAGGGGGTTTTGGGGTGGCTATATAGGGTTTTGCCTTAGTCAAACCCCCATTTGGTGGTTTCCACCTCCACGAATAGCCAAGTATATAGAATGTATATTGTGTGTGAGTTGCTCTTTGGAAAGAGTCTTTTGAACATGCAATATCAAGATCTAATCTTCTAGATTAACAATCCTATCATAACATGGAAATGAGAAAGTAATGTATAGATTTTAATATGATAAAGAAAGCATACCAAGCCCCCAAGGCTAAAGTATTCCTATAAACTCACAATCCGTAATTGCTACCCCATGATAATGTCCTTTGAATGCTTGAATGTTGAAGATGGTAGATCTAAAAAGAAAGCCTTCTTGCTTCAATGAAGATCTACAATAACTTTTCTTTGAAGAATGCTTTGATTGAAGATGATTATATGTCCTCCTAGCTTGTCCTTCTTTATCATCCTCTTACTTGCTTGCCTCATCATTCCATCATGTAATCTCCTGATTTCTTTTCATTTCATTTCATGATCAAATGAAGGCAAAAGAGAGTGTTTATATAGAGATTTCAATATAGGTCTCCTAGGGAAATGCAATGGATCCAAATCCAAATCTCACCTTGAATCATGGTCCAATCACAATCACCAACCAAGGAAGGATAATAATAACTCAAATATCGGAGAAAACACTTTCGCATCTGAACCTAGGGACCTATTTCAAGTTTTGGACCCCGATAAGCTCCAGATCTGGAAACGGGAACCAACACCGATCACAGGGTCGACCTCGGCCCTGTCCTGAGTTTTTAGGCAGGTCAGTAGGATGTGGTAGAAAGGCTCCCAGGTCAATCGGGGGCCTAGGAATGTGGGGGAATGATTCAGAATGTTAAGAAGGCCTAAAAGGCCTAGAGAGAGAGTAAGATGAGGCCTAGGAGGAGCAATACATAGGTCCTACCTAGAAAGAAAAGCCATGGAGAGAAAAAATCTGGAGGATCCATAAGATCCTAACCCTAATTTCACCTAAGCATGTAAACATGCAAATCTATTATGCAAACATACTAAACGAGGGTGCTAAACTCATCCAAATGGAAGTGCTTCCATTTTAGGACAATACACACGCATATCAAGGAAAAGTTTCATGCATATCAAGGCAAAAACATATATTTTTTTAATAATTTTTTTTTTGTTTCAACTCTAATAACTGATAAATATTTGCATTTTCTCAGTCAGGATAGGCAGCTTATGTCTACATTTTATTGCTACGCAGTCAACTCCCATGCTTCTTAATTCATATAATGAGGTCAAACTATTGTATTTAAACCAAGAGCTTTCCTTATTTCTGGTCGATGTGGGATTAAAAACCCCACATAGACCACCCACCTCCAAAACCCTCACCGCCTTCACTCACACTCCACCGCCCACATCCTAACTACCCCCGCGCAACTGCTAAGAAGCACCCAATACTTCCCTTCCTCCACTGCGGCACCCAACACTTCCCTTCCTCCATGATCATCCACCTCCTGCATGCTTCACTTACCTCCCCCAACCACCGCTTCTATCCTTCTACCTACTCCACACCTGCCACCCCACCCCTTCGCTTCAAACTGCTGCCTCCACCAAATCCCAAAACCCCGTTGCTGCTTCTCTTCTCCCGCTTCCACAGCTACTTCCATCACTCCCTCCACTGCTTTATCCCCACTTCTTCAAACCCCTAAATCCTCCTCTCAGCCCGCGCCACCAATCCCCCCCGCTGCTTCCATCCGCGCGGCTCTGCAACCCTAACTGCCACAGCGCCACCCTCCCTCCACTCAATAACCACCCCGACCACCACTAGCCGCCTCCTACTCAGCTCCTCTCCACTACCAAACAACCACCAAATGACCACCACCACCCAAAAAATTTTCCCAACTCACCACCCAAGCCCCACATGTGTTTGCCCAGGATTATTTAAATTTGACATGCATTCGACCGTCATTTCACAAGGATTTTGGGATTTTGTGATGGCCTACAGCCCTTCAAAATTATCCTAGTGGTTTGATGATGTCAGCGGGCTTTGAAAATTCACATCCTTCACCATTGGAGTTCTAAATATTGTAGCCCCATTTCAAACACACATATCTTGCTTATTCTGAGTCCTTTTTGGGTGCAATTTTTTTTTATTTTGGGTAGATTTTCCCAAAGATCACTGTGGTGCAGTTTTCTTTTTATTTTTATTGTTGGATTTTTCATAAATCACTTTTTTTTATTACTGTACCTGTCTAATCCCTGCTTTTATAGCTTTTGAAACCTTGTACTGGCTGATATGATCACCTTTTTCAGTGCAATTTTTTTCAAAATGCATGATTTTCTGTCTACTTTCTGAATATGTTATCTATTTTCTTATTTTTTGATTTTGATAATGTGGACTAATCTTTGGCTTTTATGTTCATGTGATTATCTTTTTCATACAACCTAACAGTGGTTTGCATAATATTTTCCAAGAAGACTAAAACACAAACTACTCACGAATTGGTTTTGCAGGTTGCCTTTGATCGATAGAACGCAAAATATTATGCTTGCATCTTGTTTTTGATTTCTTAAAATAGGAACCCACATGCAAGAATTCTTAAAATGAACATTTGTTTGATATTTTAGGAATGAAAATAATGTCAGGAAACTATGCTCTCGCCCTTTTGGGATGATAAAAAATCCAGAAAAATTTATTGTCATTCACTATTTGAGATCTACAACTTTAGAGGGCCTATCCAAGTGGGAGAAAGTACTCACCCTTGGAGAATGGCCCAAGTGAGAACAAGCTAATGTTGGAGATTTGCTTCTGTGCAAATAGTTGACTGTATGTTTGTCATTGATGACAACATATAGCATACATCAGTGAGCTGTATTCACTTTTTGACATGGATATGTGGAAGCCTTGTGTGGTTGTTTTTATGTTTTAGACATAGTTACTATACCATGTACATATACACAGATTCAGATGTTCAATAACAGTTGAGTTATGTTACTCTTTTTACCAGTTACAGTTTCAGAAGATTGTTTTCAGAAAGCCGACAATAATTTTATTGATTCTTCAGTTGCATCTATCTATGGGATATGCGTGTTCAGATTCATTTTTAGTTATGAGTCTAAGTTAATTAACCAAAGGCGCTAATCATGTTTCATCCAAAGCATGACATTTGGGTAATTTTGGTGGAGCCGACTATGTGAAGTGATGCATCTATTCAGTTTGAGTTGCGCGGTTCTAATTATGTTGCGTGCTTGGTTTGGATGACTAAAGAAGCATTGAAGGGATTGCTAAATCTGACAAAGATCATATCTTTTGGAGAAGATACTTATAGTAGTTCATTTGAAGATCACCAAGTGTGAATGATAAGAAAAGAGACAGAACAAAATGCTGATTGGTTTGGGACAGTAAAGCCATTTCATTCATCAGATAAAGATATATGTGAAGAAGCAGAGAGTATATACAATTCATTGGAATTGATCAAGACAACAGGTCTACTCAAATAGTTCATTATCAGATATAGTGTATATCTATTTTACTGAAGGTTGCAACCTTCATCATATTAGCAGTGAGCTTTTGGACAGTGAGTCCTCACCCCTAACAGGGTTATTTGTAAAAGACTCCTAAAAGGGTCTGACCCTTAACCAGGTCACTGTACTTATTGCATTGTAAAGAACAACTCCTAACAGGGTTGTAAGATCTTCTAACAGAGATTATTATACTCAAGTACAGTTCTTTGTGGGTGTTAATTCCCACCAGAGTTTTTACCTAGTTTGGTTTCCCCGTAACCAAAATTGTGGTATTCTATTTTGTGTTATCTTAAATGTGTATGTGCTTATGATATTCTATAATTAATTGGGAAAGGAATTTAACTTATTGATAATTGATTCACCCTACCCTCTTAGTTATCCCTTGGGAGTATTCCAACAATTGGTATCAGAGCCAAGTGCCTTGGAGAGAAAGCTTAACAACTTAAGGTAGATCAAATGGCATACTTCAGGAAAGAGAGTCCTGAGTTTGATGGAGAGAATAATCTTGACTGGAAGAACAAAATGATAACACATCTTTAGTGTGTTGATTTTTAGATTTATGAGATTTCTACTCATGCAATTGATGTTCCCACCTTGAAGGACCTTGCAGAAGAAGATTCTACTAATAAACAAAAGGAAGTATTCACCCAATGGCAATTTCCAAAGAAGCCCTAATTAGTACCCTATCTGACAGTGAATTTTCTAAGATCAAGAAGGTAGACAAAGCATATTCAATTTGGAAATACCTAGAAGACATGTTTGAAGGAGACATCCAAGCCAAGAATGCGCGTAGAAATACATGGAAGAAAAGATACAACAATTTAGAGATTCTACCTGAAGAAAACATCAGAGCTTACAATCAGAGGATTAATGAAGCAGTCTCAGGAATCAGGAACAATGGTGGAGAAATTTCAGAGGATGATATAATGGAAAAATTAATGACCACATTGAAAATAGATTATGAAAGCAAGATAAACATCTTGGATGAAGCCATGCAATTCTCAAAGGACTTCAAAAGAGAAACCTTGATTAGCAAAATATCAGCATTTGAGATATCAATGTTGAAGACAGAACCTAAAATGGAAACAACTTTCAAAGCCCCAGTCCATGGCAAGAAATCCTTAAGAATCTCTAGTAATAATGAGAAATAAGAAGTTGATACAGAACTAGAAGAAATCATTGATATGATTGCTAAGAAGGAAAGGAAAGGTAAAGGAAAATATGAAGGACAGCTACCATTCAAATGTTTCTCATGCAACAAAGTTGGCCACATTGCATCCAAGTGTCCTACAAGTGTCAAGAAGTATGGATCAGATTAGAAACCAAAATATGCTAAGGAATGCTATCATTTTGAAGATGGTGTAACCGATGATGATTCAGGAGAAGATGAAATTGGATTCGTTGCAATTAAAGATAATGAAAAAATGATTGAAACAATAGAAATTGAAGATGAAAAGAAAGCACAAGAATTGGCTTTAGTTTCACAAGCTAACATCAGAACAGACTGGATCATAGACAACAAGTGTTCACATGACATGACATGTGACAAAGATATATTTATACATCTAGACAAGTACAAAGGTTTCATGGTCAGATTTGGAGATAACACTCTCAAACCTATCATAGGCAGAGGATCTATCACCTTAGATGGAAAGAACAAGACAGATGATGTTCTTTATGTTGATGGTTTGCATCATAACTTACTAAGTGTTGGACAATTGTTAGATAAAGGATATCAATTGGAACTCAAAAAAAATAGATGCATTATTAACAACAAAGAAGGAGACATGATTGCATCAGTCCCAAAGACCAAAGGTAATGTTTTTCAGCTTAACTCCAAAGTAAGTTGTTTTGTTGAAAAAGTGGATGACAGTTGGCTTTGGAAAAAAATACTTTGTCATATCAATCTTGACAACATAATGAAGATAATTAATGTAAAGGAAGTAAGAGACCTTCCTAGTATTGTAAGACCAGTTGATACTATGTGTAGGGTGTTAGTTCCTTTTCTTGCTAATGTGAAAATACTCTCAGGGAGTGTGCTCTATTTATCCCAGACACTGACCATGCAAGATATAGGAATGACAGAAACAAGGTTTCTTAAACCTCCTACACTTTGAGCTCCATTAACTCAAGTGGAATTACCCTTTTTACTCAGAATGATCAAATCACTAAATCATTCCAGTAGAATATAAATGGAAATACAGGAGTTGATCACTGTAATATTTATTGAAATATATCAACATATAAAAGGTAAAGATCAATTTTAATAGTGATAGTCACCTATTTCAAATGGAAATAGACCAGTGTTAAATCCTACGGCATGGAGTCACTTATGAACAATTTCAACCAGCTTGAACATGAACATGAACTTGAAACAATTACAGCATCTAACATAAACATAGATATACCTTATATATCTATCTTAAAACAAATAATGATTTTATTCATCAAATTCATTGTATACTTTGAATCTTACTAAAATATTCCTAAGGCAATTTTAGTCTTTCCTTGAAAGAACCCTAGAACTATTTCATAATCTGCCTGACAGACATGTAAATTGGACATTCCTTGAATATTCAATTTAAATAAAATTCAAAACACCAAGATGAAGACACAATACTCATTATATGCTTCAGAAAATATGAATGGATTTTATTTTATTCATAATCAAAGTTGCTTGCTACATTCAACAGTAATTTTCAAAAACCCTATTTGATTGGTCTTGAACCAGAGTTTATACAATTACACTTGCATTCTCAAAATGAAATGGCTATCCCCTTTCCCAGTAGTATTGGAATCCTTTTATAACTAAGGATGCAAAAAGATATGGACTTACTGGGAATGATTTACAAAATCTTTTCTAACAACTTTGCAACAATTATGAAACAAAAATTTGTAGCAGAACACGGGTAGCAACTATTGGCAAAGTCTGAACAAGGTTTGTTGTTGTTGTTGACAGTATCCTCCTTATCCTTTCAGATTTTCCTCCCACCTATTTACCTCTTTGATGGTGGGCCAATCAAAGGTCCTTTCCTTCTCCAATTTCTCAATAGCCTCTATCCATCTGGCATCAATGGCAGTTCTGGCCTCAGAAACAAACTTGGCTATATCTCTCTCAATCTTGAAGAGGTTATCAATTAACTTGTTTCAATACTCAGCATTTGTATCCTTTTCTAGGTGTTGCTTCAAATCTTCACTTTTGAGTATGCCATCAAAGCCAGCTACCCAATCTGATTGTGCTTTTAAAACACTGGCTTCATCATAAATTTTCAGGATCAGGGAGGGGCACTGATCACCAAATAGCTGCAACTTGTTATCTATCAAATTAGATTTGCCATTGAAAAAGGCAAATGTATCATTTAACTCACTAATCATTTCCATGGTATCTAATATCTTATTCGGGAAGTCATCAATATATAACATAGCAGTTTTCAACTTGTCCATGATCCTTTCCCTCCCTGACCAAATCTTTAAAGTGGGTTCCAAGAAAATCATGGCTTCTACAGTTGTCTTTGAATCTTCTTTTAATGACCCATATAATGTATATATTATGTCAATTTTATATTTTAAAACATCAATCCTATGCTGCAATATAGGCATTATAATAGACATAACATCTATATTTTTCTCCTGTGGCAGTCCTTTGGATTGGCCTTCTGCCAATGCTGAATCATCCTTTGGTCTAATTGCAACATTTGTCCCAAATCTTGCCATTTCCTTATGGATTGGAGTCTTTTCCCTTTTACTCTCTATTAACTGCTCTTTCAATTTAGCAATCTCCTCTTCTAATGTGTGGTTCTGAACCACCAGCTCTTCATGCTTTTTTGCTAGGGCCATCATTTGGCCAAAATTCATTTCATACCTTTTTGATAGGTCATCAACCTTTGCCAGGTTCATAAATGATACTTGTGTCATTAACTGTGCTATCTTAGTATCTAAAGTATTCTGCAAATTCCATATCATTTTGTCTGCCCTTTTTTCCTCTTTGATAGTCATGACCAAGGGCTTTTGTGTGGCAGGGGCCAATGACCATATAGCTAAAGTCTTGGATTTATGATCAAACCCTGATCCTTTCAACACTTCATCCATCTCAAACTCTATTTTCAACACGGGATCCTCTTGCCTCCTGATCTGATCAATGATGAATGTGGATAGAAAATCCCAACCAGGCATCAACATTACTCCATTGTTCTATACTAATAACCTGGCTTTTTCCATCGTGACTAGTTCACTCTCAGGATCATAATCTTGGAGTGTTCTTACAATTTCTTCATTTGCAGTCAATCCTTGTCTCAAGTATTTTTTTTCGGCTTAATTAAGAAAGTCTTGAACTCTTTAGACTTTATGAATTCATTAGCCATCATGACCCTCTCATCATCCTTTTCAAATAACACCATCTGATTATCTCCTTGGCCCTCAGCTTGAGGCTCTTTCTGCAATTGTCTTTTCAATTTCCTAAAATATTTACCATGCTCAGTGATCATGGCCTTGGCCATGCATTTCTTGTCTTGCACCATCTTGTGCTCTTTCTTTTTTTTCTTCCTTGGTGGCTCTCTAGCCGAGGTAGCTTCTTCACCGACCTCTTCCTCTTCCTGATGCTCTTCTTTTTGTTGTTCCTCTTCTATTGTTCCTCTTCCTATTTTTCTTGATGTTCTTGGTCATGTAATGCAATAGGAATTGGGGACCCTTGATATTGTGCATCTTCAGCACTGAATTGTGGCACTTGTGTCATCAGAGTATCATAGGACTTGAGCATTTCCTCTATCCTCTATAAGTATGGGAGATCAGGGAAAAAACTAGAGAATGAATATCTGACTCTTTCCATTCAGATTTTGCCCTAAGGAGGTCATTCCATTTCCTTCTCCTTTCCTGGACATCTTGCTTCATTAAATTATTCCTTACAACATCTTCATCATCCAGTGTCTCATGATCTCTAATCTTTTGCCAAGGAGTCATTCTCCTCAAAGCTGTTTGTACAAACTGTTCTTGGTCACAAAATCTGGGAACTGCTGTGGACATTCTATATTGCTTCAAGAAGTCATTTATCAAAACAAAAACCCTTTTCCCAATGGAAAAATTAAAACCCACCCATAATCTAGGGATAAAAGTGCCCTTCTTATGTCCCTCTAAAAAATCCTTATCAACCTAAGTGATCTGCCAGATAAATTCTAAAAATGCAACCCTCAGGGGGACAAACCTAGGGAGGATATGAGGTGGTTGTGTACAACCATATACTATGATGATAGGGATGTAACCAAAAAATAAAAAAATCAGCCCAGTTGTGAGATATAGGCAAGTTTGGAACATAATCCCAAGGTCTCAAAACCTTTCTGATTTCATATGGAAGCCTGTGCCTATCTGTTCCTAATAAATTAAAAATTGGATCCATAATCCAATTGCAAAAATAAAAAAATGATGATTTGATGGATGAACTATCCCATACCTGAGTCCATCTTTGGATTGGTGCATCAACACCATATTTTAAGACAAACAATTCAAGCTCTTTATCCATAGATGCCCTGTTATAGTATAAAATCATATACATCAAATGAGAGTAATGCTTGAAGGTGGGCACTGGGGCATCTAACTATATCTCCACCAATACATTATGAATAGCATCAACTATGTATCCCACATAGTCATAATCAGTATTAACCTCCGGGTGCTGAATATTCATAGCCATCATGAGTATATCCCGAGGCATTGTAGAATCTCCATCAAAACCTAAAACTCTGCTCAAACCATACACCATGCATTTTATGTAGTGATGAAATAGGGATAAGTCAAAAGGTGGTTTGAGATTGTCTGGGATTTTTACCAGGTGCCTATCTACTCTAGGCATGAATTTTGGCATTTCATACTTAATCAAATACTCTCTCTTGACATAGTCAGCTTGAATTTTCTTCAAATCAATATCTGTGCACAGTGCACTAGTGATTCCAAATACTTCTGCCACTGACCTCCTGTCTATGGAAACTAGGGTTTCTTTATTCTTCTTCCTGATTACCCTAGCTACTGGGTAATAGTTTCTAGCTAGTTCCCTAATAAGGCCTATGTCAACATATATATCAGGAATAATTATTTTTTCCATATTTAAATCCCATGGATTGAAAATGGGGACTTCTTTAATCCTATTATTATAGAAATAATGGAGTAAGGTATTACCAAAGTAATTTGGGGTGACCGGGTTTCTGCATTGGCACCATCTATCCTTCCATTCATCCCAATTCGCACTGTTTGTATTCAAAGTTTCGGGAAGCAACTCAACAAATTCTTCCACATATTTCTTTAGTGTAACCTTCTTCTTCTTCTCAGACCCTTGTGATGTAGTGGGAACAATATCTTGACTCATCCATCTTCTTCAGATTACTATCTCAGACAAACTGGCTCTGTTACTCTCGCAGAAAATCTCAAAATGCAGAAAATGAGAATTGTAGAGAATCAAGTTTAATCATTCATACTTATAACCATTAAATCCTGTGTCTTGTACACTTGAATGCAAATTCTCACACTTGCAGTGTCATGCAATCATCTCTCTATCACTAATGCTACCATTAATTCACACTATTTGATCATTGCTAGAAAAGATTGTACACTTTTCTCTTTTTGCACTCGTAAGCCTGAAACTATCCACTTGTCAATCTGTCGCCAACCCACTGTACTTTACTCACACTTAGAGTAGTCCTTGTGAGTGAGGGATGTGACCTTTCACTTTAACCACTCACACACTCACCATCTATTTTTGTCTTGGTTTATATCTTTAGCGACTGGGCGATGACCTAACTAACAGCCTCATAACTTCTCAATTGCGCACTCGCTATCTCTTGATTCTTTATGTTCATATTTGAGTGAGTAAGCAACATCACCTCTCTTTTCATCAGTCATAGACTCACCACTCAAGATTTTACCTCCATTGAATCTCTATGCATGAGCAACATGGTCTTTATTATTTAGTCATTTCCTAGTCGCACACTTGCTGATCCTCACTTATCATATTTTTTCCTTGAGCGAGTGAGCGGGTCTTCAAAATAACCATGCATTATTTTTTGGTCACACACTCGCCATGACTTTCTGATTTATCTTTATACCTGAGCGAGTGAGTGACAGCCCACTTTTTCTTTCATAGCGCACTTGTGGGCTTGAAAACTTAACTATCTTATCAACTGTGAGTGCGTAGTTATCAACATGCTTTCTTCAATCGCATACCCACTAAGCATTTTCCTTTTGTCTTTATTTATGGGCGAGTGAGCAATAGCCTTTTCTTTTCCTTATCGCATACTCGCGAACTCATTTCTTTAAACTTTAAATCATTAGCGGGTGAGCGAGAACATAAATGATCTCATAATCGCCTACTCGCACACCTTTTAAAACATTTAAAAACACCTTGGCGACTAAGTAACTAGCTTTCAACTGACAACCTCTGCACAATGGATCGCTTACTCACACTGCAAAACACATATGAGTTAGGACTTGAATGAGTGAGAAACATCTACAATCTGAATTCTTCTCACAGTCACTGACTTAAAAGACATACATGAAAATCTAACGTGGGTATGTGATTGAACCCTTTTTAACAACATTCGCTAAGTCGCAGAGCATAAATTTAACAAAATAATATCATAGCGACTATGCGACACACAAGAATTTCAGTCATTGCAGACTCGCTAGACCTTTTAAAAGAGTTAATCCCTCATGAGTGAGTGATAAAAAAAAAACTTCCAACTCAATCAGCCACAAGCCTATGACCCGACTTCAAAAATACATCGCGACTGCATGATTTACATTCTTTAGCAACCAAACCGCTCACTCGCACCGCTAACATGACTTGACACAATTTTACCGCGAGTGCATGATTTATACCAAAATGACTCATCGCTCACTCACACACCTTGAAAACATGTTAAAAGACTAGTGTGAGTGTGTGTGCGACCAACACTTGAAAACAAAGCATCTTTTATGATTTTGATGACTATTTGACTTTTTAAGCACAGTAAGACATGGGATTTAAAACAGAATACATGAGAAAACAACCAATGCTAGGAAATTGAAAATTTTCTTGGTATAGTGCTAACAATGGATCTGACTGGGGAAAGTTAATTGCAAAATTTACATTAGAATCCAAATCTCTGGGAAATAGACCACAAACTGAAATAGAACTTTACATGCGCACACAAAAACCACACTTAAAACAGGGAAAACTAATCTACTATGCATGGACAAAGTAGGTTTATGAGAAATAATATTTCAGGAATTGTCCATGCACTGGCAATTCATGTATCTCACCATTAGGGTCTTCCAAGAAATAAGAATATTGACCATGAAATTCCTGGATTACAAATGTGCCCATCCATAATGACTCAAATTTACCATGTTTGCCCTTTTCTTCTTTTCTAGCATTCCATTGCAGCACCATATCATTTATCTGAAATTTTCTTTCAGTTGCTCTTTTATCAAACAAGTACTTGGATTGTTGTTGGGGCTTCAGGTTTCTTTTGTGAGATTATGTTCTTATCTCTTCTAGTTCCACCAATTGATCCATTCTTTCCATCATGGGTTCTTGATCTTCCAAATCTTATTCCTGCAAAAATTTGTACACTGGTAACAGGTTGTTCAAAGTCAACCTTGCCTGATTTCCATAAACCATTTCAAAAGGGGAAACCCCTATTGCTCTTTTTATTGTCACCCTGTCAGCCCAAAGGGCCAACTTTAATTTTGAATGCCAAGACTTCTTATTTTTATCCAAAATCCTCTTAATTATTTTCATGAGACTCTTATTACTGGGCTCAGCTTGTCTATTTGCTTGAGGGTGATATGGTGAAGAGTAAGATAAAATAATTCCGTAGTCTTCACAGAAATCCCTAAATTCTTTAGATCTAAAGCACATGGCATTATCCATAATTATCTTAGTGGGCACACCAAATCTTGTCAAAATGTTATCCATTAAAAAATCCATTACTATGTTGCTAGTTTCCCTCTTTGTTGGAATTGCCTCTATCCATTTTGTGAAGTAATCTATAGCCACGAGAATCCAACTCTGACCTCCACTAGATTTTTCTATAAATTCACCAATAAAGTCCAAACCCCATTGGGTAAAAGGTGCTTCAACAGTCATGGGATTTAAAAGTAAGGCTCCTGAAAATTTCATTTTAGCAGAAAACCTTTGGCATGGTTCACACTTTTGTACAAACACTTGAGTGTCCTTGAAAAGACATGACCAATAGAATCCAACTCTGATTATTTTGTGAGCTGTGGTTTTGGCAGAATAATGCCCACCACACACACCATTATGCATTTCATTCAAGACCCTTTCAAACTATGATTTATCTAGACATGATAATAAAATTCCATCTCTATTATTCCAAAATAAATCACCTTGTACCATAACATACCTCTGGCCTGCAATTTTAGAGTACTTTTTTGATTTTCTGACATATGTTCTGGACATTTAGCATTCTTCAGAAAAAAAACACAATATATGTATACCAGAACTACAATTCTATGCTAGTAAAGTTCATGTTTATTGTTTGTACATCATTCATTTGGGCTAACTCCATGTTTGTATCAGTCATTAACTTGGCCAAACCCAAACCCCTTACCAATTTGGTAACCTAAATTTCCAAATTGAACTCTTGGATCCTGCTAATCCATCTGCACCTCTTCCCAGTAACTTCAGATTGAGATTATATGTCTTTCACTGTGGCATGTGGCACATAAGCAATTATTTTTGCACAAACAAGATAAGGTCTAAAAACCTTGACTACCTTGACCAATGCATATGCTTATTTCTCCATTATCTCATAATTAAGTTCTTCTTCTTGCAGAGACTTACGAAAAAATGCTATGGGGTGTTCAAAACCTTCATCATCTTTCTGCAAAAGTACTGTAGTAATTGTATGAAATGAAGCAAAAGAAAACATGGAGAAAGGCTTCTCATAATCTGGAGATGTTAATATAGGAGCCTACTAAATTGCCATTTTTATCTCATTAAAGGCTGACTGAGCATCCTTATCCCATTCAAACTTTGCATTCTTCTTCAACAATTTAGCAATGGGTTTTACTATTTTAGCAAAGTTTGCAATAAACCTCCTCACAAAATTTACTTTCCCAAGGAAAGATTGAACTCCTTTAATATTTTTTGGTGGCAACACCTTGTTAATGGCTTCCACTCTTTCAGGATCAATCCTGACACCTTCTTTGGACACTATGTGTCCCAATAATTTACCTTTAGTCATAGCAAAGTGACACTTCTTTGGATTTAAAGAAATCCCATACTCCAAGGCTTTGGTAAAAATATTTTCTAAATGCTTACAATGATCATCAGCCTTTTGGGAATATGCAGTTAAATCATCTTGATATACTACCATAGTAATATTTATAAATTCCTTGAAAGCCACATCCATGGCTCTCTCGAAAGTAGCCCCTACATTCATCAGGCCAAATGGCATTCTTACATAAACATACACACCCCATGGGGTAGTAAAAGCTATCTTGAATTTTTTAGATTCTTGAACCAGCGCTTGGTTATAACCAGAAAAACCATCCATCATAGATAAAAGATTACAACCAGTTACTCTTTGTAACATGGCCTCCATGTTTGGCAAGGAATAATTATCTTTCAATGAGGCTATGTTAAGATTCCTAAAATCAACACATAGCCTAATATCTCCATTTTTCTTGACAGGGACCAAATTAGACACCCAAGAAGAATTCCTGATTGGTTTTATGATCCCAGCCTCTCTGAGTTTTGTCAATTCTTGCTGCATTTTGGGGGCCAACAAAGGGTTGATTGGCCTTTGTTTTTTTCTAAAAGGCTTAATATCATCTTTTAATGGAATTTCATGTTGAAACAAATCTTCCATACAAGCCTTAAGGTCTTCATAAGACCATGCAAAAACATGTTTGAATCTTTTTAGCATGCTAATCAAATTAGTCCTCACATGAGGAGCCAATTTCTTTCCAATATACACAATCCTAGGACTACATTCTGATCCCAAGTTTACCTCCTCAAAGTCATCCAAATTGGCAGTAGATTTATGACACATATGACTGTCATTATCAATAAACAATCCCTCTGATTGAGTCAATCCCTTAGGGATTTTATTGCCAAAAATAGTTTCCTTCCCATCAATAATCTCTATCAAATTATTACAATCAATGACTTGACCGTCATAATTATCCACACATTGAATGAAGTTGAGGATATCCTCATCACTCTCAAAAACTTGCCAATTATATACATTATCATGGATTGCAGGCCTAGTTTTAGTTTCCACAATAGATATCCCTGCTAGTGTTAGATCATCATTTTTCAAAGCTACATTAGCCAGAAAATATACCATGATATTCTTGGATCTCTCTATCCATTCAATGGAAAATGCATCAACAAACTCAATGCTATCCCATACAACATGCTTATATTGTTTCAACCTATCATTCTTGGCAGCATATCTTGATCTAATTTGGGAAATAGCTAGCTCTTAATCACCAAAAACTCTCAATAATTTAATGCCATGCTTAATTGCTATTTCTAATCCCAACAATAATGCCTCATACTTAGCTGTATTATTTGTACATTGAAATGACAGCAGGAATGAGTATTTGAAAGTAATACCTGATGGAGAGACAAACAAAACACCAGCCCCTAATCCCTCTCTAGAGCATGCTCCATCAAAATACATCTCCCATAGCCCTTGCTGTTGTGATTCCAATTCTTCTATGATGGGATCTGTATTTTTTAATTGTTGCTGAATCTTTTCCACTTTGAAATTATTTATATCTACATCTACAAATCAATTCAACATGCTTGGTTGAACCTTCTCAACATAAATAGGAGATCTAGGCTCCCTTAATAATTTTGCTTCTTTTTCCATTAACAAAAATGGTAGCAAAAGATAAATACAATTGTACATGTCCTCCAATGGCTGCAACATATTGTCTTGATAAGAGCATGCCATAATGGGGTGGTGAATCTACAACCACAACATCTATTTTAAAAGTAACCTCAAGGTAAGCAGCAAGTTTTATCTCTAACCCTTGCAAAGTTCCTACTACAGGTACTTCCCTATTTTCCATAGCATAACATTTAGCACAAGTAGTATCCACCTCTAAACCCAATTGTTTCATAACAGTGTAGGTCATCACATTAGCAGCAGCTCCTGAATCCATCATACAATTTTTTAGCAACATATTGTTTGTGAGCAATGTAACATAAAAAGGATCAATTTGATCTGGCTCTTGAATAACTATATTTCCCAAACAGATTGGGATTCTATCCTTTTCTTCATGCTCACCTTTTAGTTCATCATTCAAAACAGTACTGTCATGTATACCAAGCAAGTCAAAAAATAATAAAAAGGCTACTTCTTCGTGTTATTTAATTTTAAACATCTCAAGTAAAGGAACATAGACTTTCATCTAAGATAAGGTTTGCTTCATATTAAAAGTTGGGAAACTCATGTCACTGTCAGAAGATTTTTTACCTTTACTTTCTTTTAACTGTCTTGCTTTTTGGTCATGAGTAGGAGTAACTTTGTTCTCTTTAACCAATGTATCTTTCACTTCATCTTATGTAATTTCCTCATTTATGACTTCTGTAATGATAGGTGAATCAGGCTGTTTCCCACTTTGATTGAATTTTCTATTCCTGAGCTAGTATGAACTTCTTGCTTGTGTCACAATATCAATAGTTAAAATTCTTATCTCTTCCTCATTAGGCATCCCAAGTTGAAAATTCTCTAACTTAGAACTTGCATTGTTTATTGTGATTGGAATATCTTCTTCTAATTCTTCTTTTGAACTACCATTGTCATCCTCAATAGTAAGTACACACATATTTATAGCAGGTTTCTTCTCACCCTAACTTTCTTGTGTTCCAACATTTTCACGTTGATCCACCAAGCCCTAAGCTACTGCACATTGATATGGGGAATGAGGCATATTACAGGCCATGCACCAAGGAGTATTTTCCACATTATGGGCACTATTGTTTTTTAATGGATCAGGGATCTATTTGTTCTTGGGATCATTATTCTCTTCTGACACAGGTTTCTCATCCTTCCACTGAGTTTTATAAGGGAAATCTTGAAGTCTATAAGGTTTATCCTGTCTTTGGTACTGTGGCCTATTGTTCTGAAATCCCTTTTCATTTTTGACTACTTTGGCAGCAAGATCTTTTACCACAGTTACCAACGTGTCCATCTTATCTTCTTTCTTGGGGTTTTTATTAGGATGTGTTTTTTACTCTTTCCAAAGTCTATTGTCATCCCGTTTACCAAGCTTGCCAGAAGCCCTTCTATTGCTTTCTATGTTTATAGCCAACTTATATGCTTCTCTCATGGTTTGAGGATCTTTATCCCTAAGAAAATAAGCTTTTTTCCATCCAAATCATTACAGTAAGTAGTGACACATACATTTTTGTCCAGTCTCAATACTTGAAACAATTTATACATAGCCTTTTGAAATCTTACATTAAATTCAGCAATGCCTTCATTAGTAAATTTTTCCAAGCTGTTGAATTCATTCAACATAAAACCAAAATTTATCTTGTCACCATATTACTCTTTGAAACTTCTAACAAATTTATCCCAAGAATAGGTACTATGATCAGGCAAACCTTGGTACCAGTCTCTTGCATCCTTAGTTAAGGATTGTACAAATAATTTCATTACAACATCCTCATCTCTGATCTCATAATCATTCATTGTATCTGAGAATACTTTTAAATGTTCTTCACTAGTTATGGCATTATTCCCACTAAACTTGGAAATCTTATCTCTGACCTCATTAGGAATAATGTTTGGTTGGCCAGGGATACCATCAAAGAACAATTGTCTATATCTCTCTAGATGAATAGGTCTTCTTTGAAAATTAGAGCCCATATTATGGCCAACATTCTGAGTAGTATTGCTAATGTTATGACCAATGCCCACATTGTGGAGGCCAATATTTCTATTAGGTCTACTTGCTCTTGACTGTGATGTGGCCCCTTGAGCTGTACTATATGTCTGGGTATTTTTATTGGCATTATTGGTCTGAATATTAGAGTTAAATATAGGTATGGCCTGACTAGTAGCATTATTTGTTATATTGGGGTTAGTCATGGAACTCAAGAAGGCAATCATTTTCTTCATCTCTGCAGCAGCAGCTTCTAGTTCAGCTCTTTCCAACTATTTTGCAATATCATCTTTGGCCTTTCTCACCCTTTCTAATTCCAAGTCAAGTGATAATATGTCTTGAGATATACCCTCTTCAACTTTTGGTTGAGAAAATTTAATGCCAGTGATCTTTTGTTTTCCTTTATCAACCTCTGTTTGCCAAGTATTAGTTGTTGATACATTTTGTGTAACTATCTGAGGCTTAGGAGATTTTTGACTTTCATAATCAATGACTTGCCTCACTATAGGGCCTGTATCCCTAGGTTCACCCTTCTTAATAAAGTGTTCTCTTTCCTGGCATTCTTTTCTCAAGGTATCTACATCTCCAAAAAGTTCTTTATTCAAACCATGAAATCCTTCATTTGTACCCTGAGCTGCCAATTTTAATTGAGCAACCCACTTCTTCAAGTTTTCCATCTCAGTGATAGCATTTATAACTTTTTCCTCTCTAGCGTCGTCATTCTTCTGCTTGATGAATAACAGTTCATCTAATTCCCTCTTCAAAAGGTCATTATCTCTCAGGACTCCCTCAATATCAGAACTAGAAGAATAATATATATTCATCTGATTTTCTCCCTTTTGATCTTCAACCCGCTCATAAGGGATACCCTTGAAATAAGAGGATGGTTCCCCCTTTTCTTGATATACATTGTTTGGCCTAGCGTTAAATATATCCTCAAAATAACTAGTTGTGTCAGACTCAGTGTTTAAAGTTTTATTAATTTCTTTCTCAAGAATAGTACCTAATTACAGGTTGAGGCATACTAACCTAGGCTTCCAGGAAGTATTACTTGACGGTTCCCCTTTCCTAGATTGGTTTCTTCTAGAATTTTTGGAAACATCACTCTCTGATGTTGCCTGAGAGTGATTCTTTGTGTTTGCTTTTGTATTCCTCATTTTGTCCAAAATGGAATTTCACACACCTGATCTGCTAGTTTTTCCCTTAGAAGCACTATAACCAATAACTCGGAGTCGCCACCTAAAAATTTAGGGAATAAAATAAAGAAAATTCACTTTGACAATGATATTTGAGGATATAATTCAATAAAATACAATACACAACTTGTGATTTCAAAAAATGGACTTCAAGGAATCTATATTATGGAATATCATCTTCAAACTAACCTTTCACACATTCCTTGATTAAAGTTCCCTAGTAGAGCCACCATTTTCTGTTAGTTCCTTTTCTTGCTGATGTGAAAATACTCTCAGGGATTTTTCTCTATTTATCCTAGACACTGACCATGCAAGATATAGGAATAACAGAAACAAGGTTTCTTAAACCTCCTACACTTTGAGCTCCATTAACTCGAGCGGGATTACCCTTTTGACTCAGAATGATCAAATCACTAAATCATTCCAGTAGAATATAAATGGAAATACAGGAGTTGATCACTGTAATATTTATTGAAACAGATCAACATATAAAAGGTAAAGATCAATTTTAATAGTGATAGTCACCTATTTTGAATGGAAACAGACTAGTGTTAAATCCTAGGGCATGGAGTCACTTATGAACAATTTCAACCAGCTTGATCATGAACATGAACTTGAAACAATTACAGCATCTGACATAAACATAGATATACCTTATATATCTATCTTAAAATACATAACAATTTTATTCATCAAATTCATTGTATACTCTGAATCTTACTGAAATATTCCTAAGGCAATTTTAGTCTTTCCTTGAAAGAACCCTAGAACTATTTCATAATCTGCCTAACAGACATGTAAATTGGACATTCCTTGAATATTCAATTTAAATAAAATTCAAAACACCAAGATGAAGACAAAATACTCATTATATGCTTAAAAAAAAATGAATGGATTTTATTTTATTCATAATCAAATTTGCTTGCTACATTCAACAGTAATTTTCAAAAACCCTATTTGATTGGTCTTGAACCAGAGTTTATACAATTACACTTGCATTCTCAAAATGAAATGGCTATCCCCTTTCCCAGTAGTCTTGGAATCCTTTTATAACTAAGGATGCAACAAGGTACAGACTTACTGGGAAAGATTTACAAAATCTTTTCTAACAACTTTGCAACTAACATGAAATAAAAATTTGTAACAGAACACGGGTGGCAACTATTGGCAAAGTCTGAACAAGGTTTGTTGTTGCTGTTGACAATATCCTCCTTATTCTTTCAGCTTTTCCTCCCACCTATTTACCTCTTTGATGGTGGGACAATCAAAGGTCCTTTCCTTCTCCAATTTCACAATAGCCTCTATCCATCTGGCATCAATGGCAGTTTTGGCCTCAGAAACAAACTTGGCCATATCTCTCTCAATCTTGAAGAGGTTATCAATTAACTCATTGCAATACTCAGTATTTGTATCCTTTTCTAGGTGTTGTTTCAAATCTTCACTTTTGAGTATGCCATCAAAGCTAGCTACCCAATCTGATTGTGCTTTTAAAACACCAGCTTCATCATAAATTTTCGGGATCAAGGAGGGGCACTGATCACCAAATAGCTGCAGCTTGTTATTTATGAAATCAGATTTGCCATTGAAAAAGGAAAATGTATCATTCAACTCACTAATCATTTCCATGGTATCTAATATCTTATTCGGGAAGTCATCACTATATAACATAGTAGTTTTCAACTTGTCCATGATCCTTTCCCTCCCTAACCAAACCTTAAAAGTGGGTTCCAAGAAAATCACGGCTTCTGCAGTTGTCTTTGAAGCTTCTTGTAATGACCCATATAATGTATATATTATGTCAGTTTTCTATTTTAAAACATCAATCCTAAGCTGCAATATAGGCATTATAATAGACATAATATCTATATTTTGCTCCTGTGACAGTCCTTTGGATTGGCCTTCTGCCAATGTTGAATCATCACTTGGTCCAATTGCAACATCTGTCCCAACTCTTGCCATTTCCTTAGGGATTGGAGTCTTTTCCCTTTTACTCTCTATTAACTCCTCTTTCAATTTAGCAGTCTCCTCTTCTAATGTGTGGTTCTGAACCACCACCTCTTCATGCTTTTTTTCTAGGGCCATCATTTCGCCAAAATTTGTTTCATACCTTTTTGATAGGTCATCAACCTTTGCCAGGTTCATAAATGATACTTGTGTCATTAACTGCGCTATCTCAGTATCTAAAGTATTCTGCAAATTCCATATCATTCTATCTGCCCTTTTTTCCTCTTTGATAGTCATGACCAAGGGCTTTTGTGTGGCAGGGGCCAATGACCATATAGCTAAAGTCTTGGATTTAGGATCTAACCCTGATCCTTTCAACACTTCATCCATCTTAAACTTTGTTTTCAACACGGGATCCTCTTGCCTCCTGATCTAATCAATGATGAATATGGATTTCAAATCCCAACCAGGCATCAACATTACTCCACTGTTATGTACTAATAACCTGGCTTGTTCCACAATGACTAGTTCACTCTCAGGATCATAATCTTGGAGTGTTCTTACAATTTCTTCATTTTTATCTGCATTTTCTTCATTTGCAGTCAATCCTTGTCTCAAGTCTTTTTGTTTCAACTTAATTAATAAAGTCTTGAACTCTTCAGACTTTATGAATTCATCATCTTTCATGAATTCGTTAGCCATCATGACCCTCTCATCATCCTTTTTAAATAACACCATCTGATTATCTCCTTGGCCCTTAGCTTGAGGCTCTTTCTGCAATTGTCTTTTCAATTTCCTGAAATATTTACCATGCTCAGTGATCATGGCCTTGGCCATGCCTTTCCTTTCCTGCATCATCTTGTGCTCTTTCTTTTGTTTCTTCCTTGGTGGCTCTCTAGCCAAGGCAGCTTCTTCACTGGCCTCTTCCTCTTCCTGATGCTCTTCTTTTTATTGTTCCTCTTTCTATTGTTCCTAATGTTCTTGGTCATGTAACGCAATAGGAATTGGGGAGCCTTCAGATTATGCATCTTCAGAACTAAATTGTGGCACCTGTGCCATTAGAGTATCATAGGAATTGAGCATTTCCTCTATCCTCTGGAAGTATGGGAGATCGGGGAAAAAACAAGAGAATGAATTATCTGACTCTTTCCATTCATATTCTTCCCTAAGGAGGTCATTCCATTTCCTTCTCCTTTCCTAGACTTCTTTCTTCATTAACTTATTCCTTACAACATCTTCATCATCCAGTGTCTCATGATCTCTAATCTTTTTCCAAGGAGTCATTCTCTTCAAAGCTATTTGTACAAACTATTCTGGGTCACAAAATTTGGGAACTGCTATGGAAATTTTATATTGCTTCAAGAAGTCATTTATCAAATCAAAAACCCTTTTCCCAATCAAAAAATCAAAACCCACCAATAATCTAGGGATAAAAGTGCCCTTCTTATGTCCCTCTAAAAATTCCTTATCAACCCAAGTGATCTGCCAGATAAATTCTAAAAATGCAACCCTCAGGGGGACTAACCTAGGGAGGATATGAGGTGGTTGTGTACAACCATATATTCTGATGATAGTGATGTAATTGAAAAAGAAAAAAATCAGCCCAGTTGTGAGATATAGGCCAGTTTGGAACATAATCCCAAGGTCTCAAAACCTTTATGATTTCATATGGAAACCTGTGCCTATCTGTTCCTAATAAATTAAAAATTGGATCCATAATCCAATTGAAAAAAAAAACAAATGATGAGTTGATGGATGAACTATCCCATACCTGAGTCCATCTTTGGATTGGTGCATCAACACCATATTCTGAGACAAACCATTCAAGCTCTTTATCCATAGATGCCCTGTTATAGTATGAAATCATATACATCAAATGAGAGTAATTCTTGTAGGTAGGCACTGGGGCATCTGACTGTATCTCCACCAATGCATTATGAATAGCATCAACTATGTATCCCACATAGTCATAATCAGTATTAACCTCCAGGTGCTGAATATTCATAGCCATCATGAGTATATCCTAAGGCACTGTAGAATCTCCATCAAAACCTAAAATTCTTCTCAAACCATTGTATGTGGTAAATTTGGCCTTGTTAACTCACCATACACTTTAACATAGTCCTTCTTCACCAGATACACACAAGACTAAATATGAGATTATTCATCATGTCTGCCTGCATGATTCAACCTATTGCCTTCTATCCAGACGAGGTTTTCTAAATAGCTCTTAGAACGAGAGTCTCACAACCATAGACCAATCTAGGAACGAAGGGTTTTTCTCCATGAATGCAATACAATGCAAGATTATTCTAAGAATTGAAAGATGTAAACTTAGTCTAAGACATGATTTCAATGCATTTATTCTAGAAATTGAAAGTAATCTATTGCAAAATGAAATTATTCTATATGAGATTATCAAGAAATGTAGCAATAATTCAGTATTCTAACAATGCATGAAAGTAAGTGGGGGTTTGAATGAGGAATGAGAGTTCTTTTATAGACTCAGAGATGATCATAATAGAAACTTTCCTCTTTGAAATAAAACAGATAGAAAAGCCAGTTTAGAATAGAAAGCTTTATTTAAAAGAATACAATAAATTGTTTTCTCTTTGCTTTAACTGTTTTCTTTCTTTGATTTAATTCTATTTTATTTGATTTAAATGTTTTCTTTCTCTTGAAAGCATAATTAATTCAAAGATTCTATTTCTGAATAAAAGAAAGATTTTTGAGAGAATATCCAATTAATTAAATAAATATGACCTCATAAATAGGTTTTTCTCAATTATCTAAATAATTAAATTCAATTATTTAAATGAGGATATTCATTTAATAATTGAATATTATTTAATTCCTTTTTATGTGTTTTAGCTAAAATGGGTGAATTTAATTTAATTAAAGTGCTAGGACTTTATAATTAAATTAATTCAATCAGAAGGTTTGTTTAGCCAATAGATATTTAGGAATTAAACATAATGTATGATTAATGCAGATTTAGGATTTTCTGCATTTGACACTTAGGTTGAGTAGAGTCAGTCAAAAACTCAAAATTGCCTAGTACAATAGGACCTTGATGATTCAGAAGAATGACAAATGCAACAAAATTGGTTAGGGTTGCAAGATGCCAATTTTGGGGTGTTACATTTTGCCCCTCTTTGAATTGATGTGCAAGCAGCGCATTGATTCAAAGAATAGTCTGATGCCTGAAGCATAGAAGAATAGATTTAAAAATTGATGATGCAAAGATTTCAGAGCCATCTCCAGAATAGAGCTTGACTCTCTGAAGTCTAGGTTAGGTTGCCAAGACGCCGGTCAAGTAGAGTTTTCGAGGGTCATCTTCAGAATGAAGCTTGATCCTCAGGGATCTAGGTTAGAATGCCCTGATACCTAATAGATGAAGATTTAGAGAATCATCTCCAGAATGAAGCTTGATCCTCAGGAATCTGGGTTAGAATGCCTTGATACCTAATGGATTTGATATCTTTCACAAGACTATCCCTAGAACAAGGCTCAACGTTCAGGAGTCAGGGTTAGATTGCCCCGATACCTGTCCAACAAGATAATCAATAGAGATTTTAGAACTATCTCCAGAACGAAGCTTAGTCCCCCAATATCTAGGTTAGATTGTGAAGACACTGGTTAGATTGACATCTTTCACAAGGCTATCCCCAGAACGAGGCTTAACCTTCAGGATTTAGGGTAAGATTGCCCCAATACCTGTCTCAAAAGATAGTAAATAGAGATTTAGAATTATCTCCAGACCGGAGCTTGATTATCAGGAGTCAGGGTTAGATTGCCCCGATACCTATAGAAAAAGATAGTTTTTTGAGAACCATCTCCAGAACGGAGCTTGATCCTCAAGAATCTGAGTTAGATTGCTCAGATACTTAATAGATGACAAGATGTAAGGAACAAAGGTGCCCTTATTGATTGTGGAGTATCCAGTTTTGACTATGAAGTATGAAAAACTGAATATACCCCAAGTGACGAGATGCCCCTAACAATGAGGACTTTTGAAAATTAGATCAGATTGACTGGAATAGATTGAATGATGTAATCATCCTGCCCCCTCGGGAGTGAAATGGAAAGATGACACATCATATGATGATTGAGAGTGAGAAATCGTAGATAGATGTTGAATCGGAGATCAAGAAGAACTCAAAACAAATTATGAAAGAATTTGGAAGACTCAGAATCAATTTCGAGCGATTTCAAGGTCTGGTTGACCAAGTTTGACTAGGGTTGACCATAGTTGACCAAAGTTGACTTTTGAGGAAAAAAAGTCAAAGATTTGAGAAAATGATGATAAGATAAGATTCTGATAGGAAAGCAACGTCAAAAGGTCGACTGCACAAGTGTCCGATCGCGTCGGTCCTGAAAATTTTAAAATACGATTTTGAGCTATATAGAGGTGTTAGATTTTAATTTCGAGCATGAAAATGGATTTAGAGTGGGAAAATTAGGTAATGGTGAAGTTTTCACGCAAAATAGAGCACTTTGAAAAATTAGGTCAAAACCTATATAAGGACGAAAAGGTCAATTCAAATCATTTCAACCTTTTGACTTTTACCAATCGAGCTCTGAGTGAAAATGGTAGTCCCCTACAACACGCATTGATTCGAGCGATCTAGGAGACATAGCTGGCCCGCAGCATATGGACCTCCAGTAAGTAGTTGATAAACCTCTCTGCATTTCAAATTTGATCAATTTCTGTCAATTTTTGCACATTTTTCCGCATTTTTAGGAAATGTTCCGCGGGTTTTTGCGCGAAGAAGTAGTTTCTTCGCGTGACCCGTAGGGAAATCTTGTGCGATAAAACACCTTTTCGCACCGTTTAGTGGGAAAGATCACGCGGGAGAGTACCCAAGTTCGCATGAAAAACCCTTCCATTGGGTGTTTTTTCACGCAACAACTCAGAAAAGTCCACACGAAGGTCAAGTATCGTGCAACCCAAAAAACTTCTTCGTGCGAAAGAGTACTTTATCGTGCGAAGATTTGCTTCTTCACATGGTAAAAAGTGAACAATTAGAACATGAAATCAGTCTACGTTGTGTCCAATAGCTTTTGCGTTAGCATTGTTACTGTCTGTAGGATATCTTTAATGCTTTATTATCTCATTATGCTTTGATTATCTCAGATTACTGATCGTGCACTGTTGTTTGAATGTCTTGCAAGTTGACTTTCTAGATATTGCTTTCAGATCACACCACCTGGCCATTAGCAGATTAGTATCACAGTTGGATGATACAAAGACAGTGCATCTAGGGACACTGGGCCTGACCTCTCTATGTAATGTACCCGAGATTTGGGTAAATCACGGAATGCTAGGAGCACTGGTTGAGCATTTCCATTCGGAAATGAACACATTCTATCTACCATAGGGTGAGATGACTATGACCCCTAAGGATATCTACTGGATTCTGAGGATCCCATTCCACGATGCCAGGGTAGAGTACGAGACACAACCCAGGTTAGGGACACTAGCCTTGAGAGAGATTCTACAGGATGACCTAGTCATGGGGAGAGCTATCGCATGGGAGGATCTGATCAGTGAGTATGGACCCACCCATAGGTTACCAGTGGTTTTAGCCTGCTTCCTTGGTTGTGTAACATATGAAATAGAGTATTGATTGATTGTTTATTAAGATTTGATTATGTTACTAAAATGTAAGATATGAAAATGGGTGATTTGTTGATTTGTTATGATTATTGATTGGAATGTGATTGATATGTAAATTGTTCTTTGAATTACCTAGATTGTATTGGATTCTTTTAACCTTGATTGAATTGAATTGATTGTGTATTGAAATTGTGATTGGGGAGAAGATAAGATGTTCCTCTTTTATTCCCAAATACACAAATGGAAGATCCAAGTTGATCAACCCCAAAGAAGGGTTAATGCACAAATGAATCAACTATTTGGAAGGGAGAATAACAAAGGAGATACCTTAAATTCTGTTAATTATATGCATAGAAATGATGTATGATAGTAATTGAAGAAATAGGAGAAATGCACTAACCTTGAAATATTGCAGATCAAAGAATGATGTTTTTTGAGGTCTATATTGAGTTTCTGGAAAAACTGACAGTTGATCCTGAACCCGAACGCAGAGATGAACAAAACCCAGAAATATTTTTCTATTCTAATGTCGTCTTATGAAAAAGTTCAACCTTGACCCACAAATGTCAACCCTAACCCAATAATGTTGACCCTGACCTGCATAGATCTGAAAGCGACTCTGTTCACGGATCCCAGAAGTTTATCGAAAAGGGTATCCAGATCTAGTCTCAAATAAACTATTCTATACCTATACCTACAAGAAAAAGGAGATTATTTATTTTTGAGGGAGGGGTTTGCCTTGGTCAAACCCCAGTTTTGGAATTAACCTCAAATATATGTAATTGAAATTGCATAAATGGACAAAGTAAATGCATAAATTCACCTTGCTTGAAAAAGTCCTTGTGGCAGATT
>MU227365.1:2314244-2345282 GCA_018584345.1 Thuja plicata
ATTACCCTCTCGGTAAGTGTGCTTGATAATTACCTCGGAAAAGGTTTCTATGATAAGATTGATTTCCTCAATTTTAGAATTGATAATCCAATTAGGAGTCTTCTTTGTGCGGATAGCATTAACGATATCCTTTTTTAACGGATAGCATTAACGGATCCTTTTTTATGTGTTTTAGCTAAAAGGGGTGAATTTAATTTAATTAAAGTGCTAGGACTTTATAATTAAATTAATTCAATCATAAGGTTTGTTTAGCCAATAGATATTTAGGAATTAAACATAATGTATGATTAATGCAGATTTAGGATTTTTTGCATTTGATACTTAGGTCAAGTAGAGTCAATCAAAAACTCATAATTGCCTAGTACAATAGGACTTTGATGATTCAGAAGAATGACAAATGCAACAAAATTCGTTAGGGTTGCAAGATGCCAATTTTGGGGTGTTACAACCATACACCATGCATTTTATGTAGTGATGAAATAGGGATAAGTCAAAAGGTGGTTTGAGATTGTCTGGGATTTTTACCATGTGCCTATCTACTCTAGCCATAATTTTTGGCATTTCATACATCTTAATCAAATGCTCTCTCTTGACATAGTCAGCCTTAATTTTCTTCAAATCACTGTGCACAACACACCAATGATTCCAAATACTTCTACCACTGACCTCCTATTTATGGAAACTAGGGTTTCTTTATTATTCTTCTTGATTACCCTAGCTACTGGGCAATAGTTTCTAGCTAGTTCCCTAATAAGGCCTATGTCAACATATATATCAGGCACAATCAATTTTTCCATATTTAAATCCCACGAATTGAAAATGGGGACTGATTTAATCCTATTATTCCATAAATAATGGAATAAGGTATTACCAGAGTAGTTCGGGGTGACAGGGTTTCTGCATTGGCACCATCTATGCTTCCATTCATCCCAATTCACACTGTTTGTATTCAAAGTTCCGGGCAGCAACTCAACAAATTCTTCCACATATTTCTTCAGTGTACCTCCTTCTTCTTAGACCCTTGTGATGCAGTGGGAATAATATCTTGACTCATCCTTCTTTTTCATATTACTATCTCAGACAAACTGGCTCTGTTACTCTCATAGAAAATCTTAGAATAAGGAAAATTAGAATTGTACAGAATCAAGTTTAATCATTCACACTTATAACCATTAAATCTTGTGTCTTCTCCACTTGAATGCCAAATTCTCGCACTTTCAGTGTCATGCAATCATCTCTTTGTCACTAATGTTGCCATTAATTCACACTATTTGATCCTTGCTAGAAAAGAGTGTACACTTTTCTCTTTTTGCACTCGTAAGCCTGAAACTATCCACTTGTCAATTTGTCGCCAACCCACTGTACTTTACTTACACTCAGAATAGTCCTTGCGAGTGAGCAATGTGACCTTTCACTTTAACCAATCACACACTCGCTATCTATTTTTGTCTGGGTTTATATCTTCAGCGACTGGGTGATGACCTAACTGACAGCCTCATAACTTCTCAATCGCGCACTCATTATCTCTTGATGCTTTATGTTCATATTTGAGGGAGTAAGCAACATCACCTCACTTTTCATCAGTCATGGAATCACCACTCAAGATTCTACCTTCATTAAATCTCTGCGAGTGAGTGACATGGTCTTTATTATTCAGTCATTTCCTAGTTGTGCACTCGCTGATCCTCACTTATCATGTTTTTTCCTTGAGTGAGTGAGCGGGTCTTCAAAACAACCATGCATTATTTACTGGTCGCACACTCGCCATGACTTTCTGATTTATCTTTATACCTGAGTGAGTGAGTAACAACCCACTTTTTCTTTCATAGCACACTCGTGGGCTTGAAAACTTAACTATCTTATCAACTATGAGTGGGCGGTTATCAACATGCTTTCTTCAATCGCATACCCGCTGAGCATTTTCCTTTTGTCTTTATTTATGGGTGAGTGAGCGATAGCCTTTTCTTTTCCTTATCGCATACTCACAAACTCATTTCTTTAAAATTCAAATCATCAGCGGGTGAGCAAGAACATAAATGACCTCATAATCGCCAACTCGCACACCTTTTAAAACATTGAAAAAGACCTTGGCGACTGAGTGACTAGCTTTCAACTAACAACCTCTGCACAATGGATCGCTTACTCAAACTGCAAAACACATATGAGTTAGGACTTGAACAAGTGAGCGACATCTACAATATGACTTCCTCGCACAATCGCTGACTTAAAAGACATACATGAAAATCTAACGTGGGTATGCGATTGAACCCTTTTTAACAACATTCACTCAGTCGCATGCGACACACAAGACTTTAAGTCATCGCAAATTCACTAGACCTTCTTTTATAAGATTTAATCCCTCACGAGTGAGTGATAAATAGAACAACTTCTGACTCACTCAGCCGCAAGCCTACGACCCGACTTCAAAAATACATCGCGACTACACAATTTACATTCTTTAGCAACCAAACCGCTCACTCACACCGCTAACATGACTTGACACAATTTTACCACGACTGTGCGATTTATACCAAAATGACTCATTTCTCACTTGCACACCTTGAAAAAATGTTAAAAGACCAGTGTGAGTGTGCGACCAACACTTGAAAACAAAGCATCTTTGATGATTTTGACCACTATTTGACTTTTTAAGCACAGTAAGACATGGGATTTGAAACAGAATATGTGGGAAAACAGCCAATGCTAGGAAATTGAAAATTTTCTTGGTATAGTGCTAACACAGGGAATGTGTGATGGGAAAGCATGTGAGGACCTCATTCAGAAGCAAACATAACTATGCAGAGAACAAACTAGATCTAATACATACAAACCTATGTGGACCTACTCAAACAAGATCATACTATGGTGAAAGGTATTTTATTTTGTTTGTTGATGATTTCTCCAGGATGATGTGGGTTGCATTCTTAAAATAAAAATATGAAGCTTTTGAGAAGTTCAAAATATTCAAAGCTAAAGTTGAAAATGAATCTAGATTAAAGATAAAATGTCTGAGATCTGATAGATGAGAATTCACCTCTGATAAGTTTCTTGAGTACTGCGAAGAACATGGGATCAAAAGACAACTAAGTGCACCCAGAACCCCTCAACAAAATGGAATTACAGAAAGGAGGAACAAGATAATACTTGACACAGTGCGCACTATCATGATTGAAGGGAAATTTGCACACACCTATTGGAGAGATGAAATCAATACAATAGTCTATACTATCAACAAAATTCAACTAAGACCAGGTGCAGACAAAACACCTTATGAACTTTGGTTTGGTAATGTACCTACAGTAAAATACTTTAGAATATTTGGAAGCAAGTGCTACATCAAGAGAGATAATGGTGTTGAAAAATTTGATGCTAGAAGCGATGAAGGTATTTGTCTTGGTTACTCTCCTAAGAGAAAAGCTTACATATGTTTCAATTTAAGGTTGAAGAAAATCATTGAGAGTGCACATGTGAATATTGATGAGAAGTTCATGATTCAAGAGAGATATTATGAATATGAACCTATGATTGAAGATGAACCTAGACCTATCAATAAGGATACAGTTATTGAATAAATGTTTGACTGTATTGATGTATCATGCAATAACCCTGAACCAAGTCAAGAAGAATCACAGATTACAGACTAGAGTGCACACCTAAAATCTCAAAATAAACATCTAAATACCACTCTAAAGAAGATGTCATTGGAGATCAGAGCAGTAAAGTCTTGAGAAGATCCAGAGCAAAAGGTTCAACCATTGATGAAGAGGTATGCTTACTTTCACAAATTTAACCCTTAAGTGTTGAAGATGCGTGTAATGATTCAGATTGGAAAAATGCAATGCAAGAAGAATTAGATCAAATAATGAAGAATGACACATGGGAATTGGTCCCTAGACCTTGTGACAAGAACGTGATTGGAACTAAGTGGATATTCAAAAACAAAATGAATGAAGATGGGATATTGATAAGAAATAAAGCAAGATTGGTATGTAAAAGATATGCGCAAAGAGAAGGAATTGACTATTCTAATACATTTTCCCCTGTGAGAAGACTAGAAGCTATAAAGTTATTTTTAGCCTATGCAACATTCAAGAACTTCAAAGTATATCAGATGGATGTCAAGTTAGCTTTCCTGAATGGTGACTTGAAGGAATAAGTCTACATAGAGAAGCCTAAAGGATTCAAACTTTTAGACAAACCAGACATGGTATGCAGACTAAAGAAAGCCCTCTATGGACTTAAACAGGCCTGAAGAGCATGGTATGAGAGACTTGATGGATACTTAACAAAGATTGGATTCAAAAAGGGAGTAGCAGATTGTAACCTATTCATCAAAGAGACAATTGAAGGTTTACTACTTGTTGCTATCTTTGTTGATGACATTATTTTTGGAGGTAATGACAAGCTTAGTGCAGAATTTGCAAAAGAGATGAAGAGTGAATTTGAAATGAGCATGATTGGACCTATCATATATTTTTTGGGATTAAATGTAAAACAAACAGACAAAGGCATATTCATAAATCAGTCTAAATATATGAAGGAGCTATTAAAGAATTTCAAGATGGAAGATTACAAGCCAGTAAGCACCCCCATTACAACAAGAAGCAAGCTTTCTAAAGATGATGATTCCACAGTAGTTGACAAAACACTATACCAGTCTATGATTGGAAACTCATATATCTCACTCAATCTAGACCTGATATTTCTAATGCAGTTGGCATTGTTGGAAGATTTGCAGTTGAACCTAAACTATGGTTTATGGTATCCTAACTCAGAGAATGTACAAATTCATGTGTATACTGATGCTGATTGGGCAGGTTGTGTTGATGACAGAAAGAGTACCTTAGGAGGAGCAGTATTCCTTGGAGAGAGATTGGTCACTTGGATAAGCAAGAAGCAGAATTGTGTTTCTCAGTTAACAGCTAAGGCAAAATATGTATCAGCAGCATTGAATTGTTCTACAATTGTTTGGATCAAATAGATGATAAAAGACTTTGGAATTCAGATTGATTATCCTATTGTTATTCACTGTGATAACACTAGCACTATCAATATGTCAAAGCACCCTGTGATGCACGCAAAGACAAAACACATTGAAATAAAATATCATTTTCTAAAAGAAAAAGTTGCAGACAAAGAAGTAAAGTTGGATTTTGTGAGCACTAAAGAATAGTTAGCAGATATTTTTACAAAGCCTTTATCAAAAGATACTTTTGAGTATCTCAGGGAGAAGCTAGGAGTAATTCCCTTTCCCGTGTCTGATTAGAATTTGTAGAAAGAGCATTAGTCCTTGGTGACTGATGAATTGTTGACTACTCTACTTCTAGAGTAGTACCTGTGCTTAATGGTATTTGGCACCCTTTGCCATTGATGTCAAAGGGGGAGTATATAGTAAGGGGGAGCATATACTCTGGGGTAGTATATAGTCATGAAAATAAAAATACAATCAGAGGAGTTGCAGCAGTGAAGAGATACCTTTGATGAGGATATTGAGAAGATTGTAAAAAGGAGGATACTTTGGGTTGGTTGTGTTTTTCATATCATATGTTTCCATCAATGTCAAAGGGGGAGATTGTTGGAGATTTTCTTTTGTGCAAATAGTTGACGGTATGTTTTTCATTGATTACAACATATAGCATATAGCAGTGAACTATATTCACTTTTCAGTATGGATATGTAGAAGCCTTGTGCAGTTTTTTTTATGTTTTAGACATCATTACTATACCATGTACATATACGTAGATTCAGATGTTCATTAACGATTGAGTTATGTTACTCTGTTAACCAGACACAGTTTCAAAAGATTGTTTTCAGATAGCCGACAGTAATTTTATTAATTCTTTTGTTACATCTATCTATGGGATATGTGTGTTCAGATTCATGTTTAGTCATGAGTCTAAGTTAATTAACCAAAGGTGCTAATCGTGTTTCATCCGAAGCATGCCATTTGGGTAATTTTTGTGGAGCTAACTATGTGAAGCGATGCGTTTATTCAGTTTGATTTGCGCGGTTCTAATTATTTTGTGTGCTTGGTTTGGATGACTAAAGAAGCACTGAATGGATTTCTAAAGCCGAAAAAGATCATATATTTTGCAGAAGATACTTATAGTAGTTCATTTGAAGATCACCAAGTGTGAATGATAAGAAAAGAGATAGAAAAAGGACAGAACAAAATGTTGATTGTTTTGGGATAGTAAAGCCATTTCATTCATCAAATAAAGATCTATGTGAAGAAGCAGAGATTATATACAATTAATTGGGACTAATCAAGATAGTAGGTCTACTCAAATAGTTCATTATCAGATATAATGTATATCTATTTTACTGAAGGTTGTAGCCTTCTTCATATTAGCAGTGAGCTTTTGGACAGTGAGTCCTCACTCCTAACAGGGTTATTTGTAAAAGACTCCTAACAGGATCTGACCCTTAACCAAGTCACTGTACTTATTGCATTGTAAAGAAAAACTCCTAATGGGGTTGTAAGATCTTCTAACAGGGATTATTATACTCAAGTATAGTTCTTTGTGGGTGCTAATTCCCACCGAGGTTTTTACCTAGTTTGGTTTCCCCGTAACCAAAATTGTGGTGTTCTATTTTGTGTTATCTTAAATGTGTATGAGCTTATGATATTCTATAATTAATTAGGAAAAGAATTTAACTTACTGATATTCGATTCACCCCCCCTCTCAGTTATCCCTTGGGACTATTCCAATAGCTAATGCCAAGCATCTTCGACTCACTATAATCAAAACGCTTCTTGAGGCCAAAACCTCAGAAGATAAGTTGCATTTGAGCTTATACTCGGCTCTCACCTAACACAAAGAAGGGCCTCTGGGTCTCAATCATGTGTCATGAATTGTTTGTGCTAAGGTGCTCTGTAGGGATAGAAGCCTAAATTACGCTTTCCCAGACACAAAGGATACACTTAAACAAAGACCCTTACTAAAACCCTTTTTAGATAGTGGCCAAAATCCTTTTATACTTGTTGATATGGGTATTGTGAGATGCACATGCCTAAGAAACCTCTCATGTATCCCTCTTGTTGAGACAGTAAATTTATCAGGATCCTCAGATCTTGAGAAATTTGAAGCTTGGTAGGCCTGAGAAGTGTGTGTCGTGGAGGGGATCTAGTGCTGCCAAGCTTCTAACTCTCCAACTTGAATGAATATTTTATTGTAAGAGGATTCAAACAAGTATTGTTCATTTCTCACCACCTAGAGATAAGGTTTGCTTGATGTGCTTGAATAGTTAAGGGCTTCTTGATGTGTCTGGTGTGAGTGTTTACTGAAACAACAACAACAACAAAAAAAACAATCAAAAAATCTGGAAACTATACACTTTAGGTACTTGTTTGTCATATCTCATTTGAAACATTGAATCAAACATCAAAGTTAATAATGATTCAAAATCTGCACTTCTAGGTGTTAACTATCAACTCTTGTCTGAGTTTCTGCATCTACTATCAAACTCTGGAAATCTATCAACTTATTGTCCGAATTGCTCTTATGCTATGAAGGTTTTGTCCAAATTTTCACAATCTGTGTTCTCATCAACATCATCTACTGGTCTGTCTTTGGCTGCAATCTGTTGACAGTCTGACTCATTGTTGTCTTGAAATCTGATTTCGTTGTGCTAGTCCAAGTGACTTGTTACTTTAATCATTTTTTTGTGTTCTTCTTATCCCGAGTTGTGAGAGCAGGTTCATTAACCTTGACTCAAAATTGGAGTCGTTTCTTCTCTCTCTCAGTTGGAATTTATCTCCTTTGTCCTTTGGTCTTGGACTTAATCAACACTTTAGATATCACTTTAGCACATGTTAGTCAATCAACTGATTCATCATACCTTCTCTTCAATATTCTATGCAAGCGCATCAACCCAATATTACAATGTCTAAAAGAAAATGGGCTAAACCTTATGGTCCCAACAATGCGCAAGAAGAGATTCTTATGGCAGCTCTATCAAAATAGCTTGAATCTTTGAAATCTAAAATACAAGAATTAAAGGGGGAAAAGGATACATAATCCCACAAATCCTCATCAATATCAATCTATCCTTTTCTATTTGATCATGATCAAGAGAGTGGCTCCAAATCCATCAAAGCTATAGAAAACACCATGAAATCTCCCTCCAAAGGGATTAGTAACCTCATGAAAGAAGAACCTTGGGTTAAATGTGAGAGAGTCTTTACTCCTTTGGGACAGTCTTATAAATTAGCATTGGAAGAACTTCTTGAGAATGATCTCATCACATTACCTCAAGCCACATCACGTGGACAAATATTCTTGAGTAAATATTGTGCTTATCATCAACATAATGAGAATAAAAAATCATCTTGCATGGAGTTGAAACATAAAATCCAAGATCTCATAGATGATGGCATAATCAAAATTGAAAATCCTAATGATTCATCTAATCTCGAGCATGATCAATATCAAGAATCCATGTTTAGCAATGGTTTTCATACCACATCTACTTCTTCCACCATTCCTCCATCTCATAAAGCTTCACCATCTCCATCAAGAACTGAGCCTAATGATGATTATGTCTACCTTCAGGGCCTACCTCTAAAATATATCCAAGCTAATTAGTAAATGAATGCAAGTCTTTCTCAGGCTTCAAAGATCATAGACCCAAAGCATCAATGTGCTTCAACTCTTATCATGCCTATTCCAAATGATTGTCCATCAGCCTGTCAAGAATCCTATATGTAGATCAAAACTCCTACATCATCCTTAGAAGTGGCTCCATGTCAAGAGGAAAATCTAAAGTGTGAAGAAATACATATCACTAATGATCAAGATCAAGATACCATCCATCCTTACCCAATAGTTGACCAACATTGCATATCTCAAGAGTCTCATGATGATCCTATCATCCCCTTCCATTTCTCCCCAGAATAATTTCTTACATCTCCTATATCTTATCCATCTCCCAAGCAATATCAAGATATCCTTTCCGGCATCTCTAATCAACCTATTGAAAATCAAGAGAAAGGTACCCTTTTTACACCATCTAAAGATCCTTGTCAAGATCAGAGCATCCCATCATCCCCTTGTCATACTCTTCCATATCCAGAAACTATCATTCCTAAAAATATCTTGCATAATGATAAATAAAATCAAGCTTCAATTGCTCCTATAAAAACTACTCATGCACCTATTGATATAAAGGTGAATTCAAAAGAGAAGAGCCTTAGTCATGCAGCTCCCTCTAAATATTTTGATATCCCTTCCACACTTTATATCCCTCCATTCAAACGTATGCATCAGCCTTCTCCATCTTCCAAATCCATTCTTGGTCCCTATATCCCAAAGCTGAAACCATCAAAACTTCCATCTATATTAGGTCCTTATATCCCTCCATCCACCATGTTTATCACTACTAGCTTTTCATCCACTTACCCTATCCCTTATTAAGATCAACAAATAAATACATCCTTGAAATATCCTTATCAACCAATCCATATGAACTAGTCATATCAGTCCTATTCATCCGCAATCCCTAAGTCTTTTGGAAGAAATTTGGATGTGCAACGAAGAAATCAAAAATTCAAGAATCCACTTACATCCGAAGATCACTATGTCCCATCTAATCGACATGTGACTACAAAGAAAAAGGAAATATTCAAGAGACCACAAAGGTCCACTGAGAAAAGAATAATATCAAAGCAAATATGGGTTTCTAAATCCATCATGGAAGAATTGTCTTCTCAATCCAAGCAAAGAATAATATCAAAGAAAATATGGGTTCCTAAATCCATCATGGATGAATTGCATTCTAAATCATCCAAAAACAAAGGAAAATCAAAAGCAATGTGGATTCCCATGCCTCTTCCAAAGGACTTGGATAAAAAAAAAATCAAAAGCAATGTGGATTCCCAAGTCTCTCTTAAAATACTTGAACAAAATGAAAAAGTTAGAGTTGGAATCCAAGCTTCCAAAGTCTTCCACTGCATTTGCATATAAACATCTCCCATCTTCTAACTCTATTTTGGGTCCTCATGTCCAAAAATCCATTACCTTGAATACTTCATCCATCTTGGGTCCTTGTGTACCAAGATCCATATCCACTCATACATCAAAGCCTCAAACTATTCCATCCACTTTTCCTTCATCCGTCCACTACCCTTCAAGGGGTGTGTCAATGTTGATCTTATTACCATACCCTATCCAATATCCTGCGCCTACCTCTTACCCATCCATCCCATATCTTGTTATTCCTCTTATCCAATCTGCCACATAAATCCTTGGCTACCATATTCCTTATCCTCCATTTCATTCCCTATCATACAATATCTTTCAAAGGAGCACTATCTAAAGAGAAAGAAGCTTAAGTTCCTCCATAAAATCAAAAGTACAAAAAAAATAAAGAAATAAAGAAAAATGTTCCTTGGTGAAAACCTGGTAAACAGGCACCTTGGTAGCAAAAGTAAAGAAAAATCAATCTATCCTATGGTGAAAACCACTTCATGTGGTGCCTTGGATAAGTACCATGATGAAAACCTGACAAACAAGTGTCATGCATAATTCCTCCTACTTGCACTCTTCACTTGTGGGCAAGTTCCTTCCATGTCATTCTATCCATCATTTCTTACATCCAGCTAGTCTGTGAGCTTCCATGTTCCTTCCAGTGATCTTGACAAGGTTGAGCCTATCCATGAACACCATGCATCTTGACATCCATAATCCTTTCCATCAGCTTATTCACTTTCTCTCATCCATGCTACCCTATTGTGATCTTTCTTATCCCAAGCTTATCCTTCCTATCTTTGAGAATTCCTTCCATAATCCCAAAACATTCGCTTATACCTTCATCACCCTTTATCCTGATCATAGCTATCCCATCACTATCCTATCCAATAGACCCCTTGGTCTTAATCTAAATGAAGAATGAAAAATGAAAAACAAGTTCTTATAAGTCTCTTGACATGTCCACTCTTTTGGACTACATACTTTTCATGACATCAGGTCATTATTGTATATGCTATCCAGGACTGCTCAATGAGCCTACATTACTATATTATTTTTTCCTAGCTTGGGTAATCTTGAGGATACTATCCTTGAGGGTCACATTCACCCTCTTCATCCATCATTGTCTATTTGCCTCATCCATCAACATTCTAATCCATCTATAATGATCTCTACCTTGCTAGACATTGGGGGCGAACCAATGTGATCTTGCTTGAGATTGGTTAAGCTCTAAAAAAAACTAAAAATTAGAAAAAATCCTGAAAAAATGATCATCTTGGTGAAAACCTAGCAATAGGCACCTTGATGCATCAATCAAAAAAATAAAAAAAATGGAAAAATACATAAAAAATGAAAAAGAAGATAAAGTGCCTTGGTGAAAACCTGATAAACAGGTGCCATGGTAGAAAAAATAGAATCCCTTCCAAGTAAGTGAAAACCTGGTAAACTGACACCTCTTGTACTTAGCACTCCATCTATCAATGCTCAGTCTTGGAATCAATCGTTTTCTTCAGTTTGTACATATCTTTTAGTCACTTTTGTGACACTTGGGTTCTTCTGAGAACCCTCCTGGCTTGAAACCAATCCAGCATCATAACTTGGGGGCAATAAAATTGGATTTTTCCTTGCAGTATGAGTCAAGTCAAACATCGTTGTTTGCTACTAGGGGCATGGGTCCCAAATTTGATAACATCTTTGGTTTACACCAGAGTCAGTAATCTTGTCATTTCTGAAGGACAAATCGCTACTAACACAAATAGGTGTTTCTCAACACCCTAATCAACAGTGTTTCTTAACACTATCTTTGGACGCATCTGTATTTCTTAACACACATTGGATATTGCAAATGTAAACAACAGATCGATAGAAATCAAACATAGCGCACTCACAAGCACAATGGTGTTTCTCAACACCTCATATATATATACATCTGAAAACTTTGAAATTGGCTGAAGTATGTTGAACTTCTATTTGTATGTTGTCTGTTCTCATTGATTTTTGTTAATCTTTTCTTTGTCTACTTCTTGTTGGTGTTGTCTCGATGATCCAACAATGTCAAATAAACTGGGTGTATGTGGTAAGAGCTCCTACATTAAGGTGGAAAAGCCTCACATCACTCGATCTTGTTTATTTGTACACCAAGGTGAGGTCAAAACTATGTTCTTGACTGTTATTGCTCTATTTTTTTATGAAAGATTGTACTCATGGTTATCTTGGCTTTGAATGTCTCAATACTAGTGTACTCTTGCAACATCAATTTGAAACAATGTTCAGGTCATCTCAGCTTTTGTGCCTCGATGCTTATGTTAGTTTCCCATATCTTATCCGATGAAAGTCATATTCATATTCTTATGGTCGCATTGGCACCAATAAAAATTGTATCAACTATGATGTTCCAAAAATGCTCAATGATGAAAATGTTCAACTGCTAAAGCTCAGTGACTACACCTTAGGTTGCATTCATGTTAGTCTTGCATCTGCATCTACATCTGCATAGTGATGAAATCAGCATAATAACTTTATTTCTCTCCAATGTGAAGGATCTGAGATTCTAATCGATCAATCTTCTCATCATCAAGTGGTCATTTGTATGTGAAAATGGCACCCCTTGCTAAATCAACTATCCTAGTTCTAGTTTCAGGATCAAAATCAAAATCTACAACTGACTACTTGCACAACCAATGGAAATCTCTCATGATTTTCTTCTAATCAATCCTTGTATCTTAATTTTGGTCAATCTCGGTCAAACATTGACCTCTCATCTAGTACATCTTTTGTCCTAACCATGTGGGACCTATCTCTAATTAGATCAGCTTCTTCTTGCATCATGTTATCAATCAAATTGCTTCTCATCACTAGGGCACCTAGCCATATTTTGACTTTGCCCCCAAGGGGGCAGGATCAGGACATCAACATTCTAGTGATTACATCCTTAATCAAAACCCCATCACTTGGGGCATCTCAGCTTCATTGCATCAAATCAAGTTGAGATCATCTTAAATCAAAGGCAACCTAATCAATGGTCTTATATAGTGGTGAATACACTCAAAACCAGATAAGATTGGTCTTATATAGGCAATTCATTATTGAAACCAAATACATTAATCAAATTGGCTTCATCGCTTCAAATCAAGTCAATTTTATTGCTAATCAAATCTCTTAACGGTAATCAGTTTCATCACTTCAAATCAAACTGGTTATTTGTTCAAACCAATCAAAAGGTTTAAGAGTTCCTAACAGATGTTTAGTTTCATCGCTTCAAATCAAACTGAGCATTCTGTTTTATACCTTTTGATTAATCTTCATCCAATCAAGCTCAAAGTTGGTCTTCTTCTTAAAAAGAATAGTTTCATCACTTCAAATCAAACTATTCTAGGTCTTCTCGCTAACAGGTCTTTGAATCAATGCACTGATCACACATCAATTCAAAGAGGGGCAAATGTAATCACCTAAAAATGGTCATCTAAACCCTAGACCCCCAATCTCAATATTTAATCAAGAAACCCTAATCTTGATTATTCTAAGTCCTAAATCAAATAGGCAATTATCATTTCAAACTGATCTGACCTAAACCCTAGGTCCTAATCAATCATCATACTTGATTAATTAATTAATTCCTAAAAATCATAATAAATTGGCAAATAAACCTTATGTTAATTATTTAATTGATATTATGACATATTAATTAAACAAAAATTACAAAATTGTCAATTAAATCAAAAAGGAATTAAATTAATTATAAAAATATAAATGTGCATTCAAAATCAATTAAATTATTAAAAATGCATATGACATCATCAAATTTAGTTGACTGATTATCAAAATGGAAATAATTCAGTTCCACTCAGTTAACTGATTCTCCACTATTTATCATTTTGGAAACATTTTAGTTAACTAAAAACTGAATATGGAAGTTTCCAAAACAATTAATCAGTCAGTTCAGTCAACTGATTCTCTCGACCAATCAAATCACTTACACATGGATTGTACTTCTTCAATCGAATCTGAGCCACTCTTTTTGTTCGATCTCAACCATCGATTCGAGAGAGATTTTCTATAAAAGAGAAACTCTTTTCCTTCACAAAGGATCCTAATATTGATTAAACTTACTATACTACATTTTCATTTTAGCTTTCTTGCATTCTTAGCATTTATTTAGTTTTGTTATTTATTATTTTCAAGCATGCAAACCTAACTTAGAGCATACTTTTAATTTGGGTTTAAAACTGAATATCTCACATTTCAATTGGTGCTCTAAAACTGGATCTTAAGTAGATTGGATTTACCACAAACCTGCATTTTGCATAATCATCTTAGATCATTTAGCATAGCTTTTAAATCCTTCATTTAGGTTAGTGTGTAGTCACTGAGCTTGCAATGATCTGAGAGCAAGCTCATACTCCTGCCTTCTAGAAGGAAACAGGTCGACTCATTCAGACATGCAGGATGAATGAAATCCATATTCATTCCTGTATGCAACTAAAGTATAATGACAATGTTGAAGTGTACTACTAAAGTATAGGTCCACTTTTAGCACACACAAAAATCTCCTAGAGAGTTTAATCAACAAGGGTGCTAGAGTCCCCTACAACTTTGATGTGGACAAAAAGATTAAGAAGCAAGGGCCATCTCAAGAAGAGGAGACCAAATAACTTAAGAGCATGATGGAAAAGATGTTAGCACCCAAGAATTCTTTCTCACTTGATTCAATTTGTCCTAATCCTTTTGACAAAAGTGTTAACATGAAAGACTTCCCTAGAAAGGTTGAAATCCCTCAATATGACAAGTATGATGGGAATGGAGATCCACATGACCACATGCGTCAATTTTATACCACAAGTTTTGAGTTCCATCAAGATGACTCGTACCTCATGAGATTATTCCCAAGAAGTCTTAAGGATCAAGTGATGGAATGGTTCACCAACATAACTCCCCCCGTTAAGAATTTCAAAGAGCTTGTCCATAGATTTGTTCAGCACTTTGCATAGAACCTTTCAAGATCTATCACCATGTTGGACTTATGCAACTTAAAGCAAAATCAAGGGGAATCCTTTGTCACTTTCTTGCAAAGGTGGAGATGACAATGCTCTCGCTACTCTAGAACCCTTCCTGAAAATGAAAAGATTGACATCCTTGTTAGCAACTTGGTTCCCAAAATGTGGTATGAAGTTAGGAAGATGGTTTTTGATTCCTTTGACACTATGGTTGAAACCGCATGTAGGATTGAAGATTTTTTGAAAGAACAAGTAATTTTGACCAAACATGGAAACAACAACAAAAATGGTCAAAACAACAACAACTCTAACAAAGATAAAGGGAAGAACTCACACTAGAATAGGAACAAACAAGTGGTCAATGATGGAGTTGTGGACTCCTCTAAACCCAAAGATCAAACCGTGCTCCATTTGTCTAGTGTTGTTCAATCCATGAAGCTCAATACATCTAATCAACAAGAGAGCAAGCTGAGATACCAAGATAGGCCTAAGAAAGAAAGATGTCAATTTTCAAAGCTTGGCGACTCATATGAGGATGTATTGAAAACTCTCATTGCTAACAACCTTGCACATCCTCAAGATCTTGTGAAACATTATATACCTAATGTTAAGCCACATTGGTGGGATGAGAAGGCCTTTTACAAGTTTCACAATGGTATTGGACATGACATTGAAAACTACTACAAACTCAAAAATCTTATTCAAGATCTCATTGAGAATGGAAAACTTAAGATAGATGGATTGAAAACCAACTCCGATCATAAGACATTCAAGGAACTATTTCCCAAGTATGAGAAGGGGGAAACCTCTAAATCTAGCAATGGAAAGGCTTAGATCAATTACACTTACTTAGATGCAGAGAATACTATCAACATGCTTGAATTTGAAGAAGAAAATGTCAATATGATAAGGGGTAACGATCCCTATGGTTATGATCTAGACGTGGACTCTCCTCCTATCTTTGATGAAGAGCTTGTCATGGTGCTAAGGGGTCATAACTCTAGAGCGTCCTCACACACCCTCAATTCTGTCACACAAATTCAAGGTCCCATTGTCATTACAGGACCCAATTTGAGTCAATCAAGTAAACCTAAGCAAGTGGCATCCAAGAATGTCATCTCAAAACCAATAGTTAATCCTAAGTCAAGCTATAGTACTGTTGATCAGTTGAAAATAACCCCAGCTCAGATTTTGATCTTTGAGCTCTTAGAGTTGTCTCTGAGACACAAGCAAGTCCTTGAGCCCTCATTACCTTACCTTTTCAGAGGATGATGATAAAGCCTTGAGCCACCCACTCAATATTTCTCTTCATATTGAGGTCATGATCTACATAACCCATGTTAGGTGTGTGTTGATAGATGGGGGTGTTGGACTTAATATTTGTTCCTTTAGTCTTTTGAAAGAGTTAGGTTATTCTGAGAAAGTCATAGATACCAGGAAAAGGATCACTATCAAAGCCTATGATGAGGCAGAAAGAAGTTCCAAGGGGTTGTCCATCCTTCCTGTTAGGATTGGCCCTGTTGAAAAAGACATTTTATTTCAAATAGTTGATGATGGTTCCCTTGCTTATAATATCTTACTTGGTAGACCGTGGATTCATGATATGCAAGTGGTGTCATCTACCTATCATTAGTATGTTAATTTTCCTTATAATGGAATAGAGATTTGTATACCTAGGGATAACACTTTATCTATTAACTCAATTTTAGCAAGAACTCATGTTCCCCTCAATAGAGAAGCAAAAGACTTTGACACAACCTTAGTTGAATGTAAAGACAAGCTCAAGTCAGGAGACATTGGCATGGGGGGGTATCAACTCAACTCCCTCACAACATTACAAGTTTCACCTCGGTCTTATGGAAAACCTTCACAAGAAAAGAGACCCTCCTCTTTAGCTATGACTTTATTTGGCATGTTCATAGAATCCTCAGTTCCTATTCAAGATGAGAAAGAAGAGAGATTTGTTAGAGACTAGATATATAGAGAAGAGAAATATATGCATAATGAGAAATTCTCTCCCTCTTGTAAGGCTTACAGACAAGGTTATAATTTTTTCAGATAGATGGGCTATCCCAGACATGGCCTCTTAATCACAGATTGGATGCTAGAGCCAAACCTCTTGATCATGCTCTTTTTGGACGCAAGTCTAAGAAGTCGGTTGGCCTAGGCTTTGCGAATCACAATAAGAACACTACTCCTATCCTTGATAAGTTGGATAGTGAAGACGAACCGGTATACATACCTAGTTTGAAAAATCAGAAAGACATGTGTGAAGATTGGGTCCCTTCCACTAAAATCCTCTGGGGAGATTAACATATTCTAGTCACTCATGAATCAGCTGCAACTTTAGAACAAGAATCAGATATAGAAGATCCATTCAAAGAACGTCAACGAAAGAATCTTGTTTTTTTAATGGAAAGAGAAGGTGCTACTCTTGATAACACTAGACCTTCCACATCAAGATATCTCAAACCTTCATGGTGTAAACATCCTAGTATCAGTTCAGACACAAGTTCATATGAGTATGAATGGGACTCCTTCTCAGAGCCTTCCATAGTTGACATGGATGTTGATGTCTTCCACACTTATAGTTCTCAACCTAAGGTAGCTAATGAGTCACGTGTAGGATTAGAGGATTTGAACCCATGTGTTTCCTTAGTGGATGATTCTTCACTTGTTAAGATGAATCCCAATTTGGATATCTTAGAAGGATACTTGACAAACTCTGACTCTTCGGTCACCAGTGATAATATCATGCACATTTATAACCTTGAACCAGTCGTTGACCTGCCTCTTATTCATCCTGACCTCATTGATTGGTCCCAACACTATCAAGAACCTGAGCTCTTAACATTTCAAAATTATTATGAGATAGCATGTTACCTAAATGCCTTTGAACCCGTAGTCTCTTCCACCAGTGAACTAGCTACCAGCATGACAGAGCCAGACATCAAGTACCTTAGTCACAAGATAAAAAGATAATAAAATTAAAAGAATAGGAGTTATGATGGAAAAAACCACTGTATGGCGGTATCAGAACTAAAAAAATTAAAAATAAATGACATATCCAAGGGTGAAAATCTCTCTGAGGTGCCTAAGGATGAGGTATTTTATCATCTCCCAAGCTACTTTCAAGATAGATCTTCAGTGCTTATTGAACCAACATAAGCAGTCTGAGGCTCTGTAGATTGTACACTTGGCTAAGTCCTTGTCACCACAAGAAAAAAAATCTTACACAAAGTTCTTACAAAAAAAGAAGATCAAATTTGCATGGAATTATTCAGATATGTCAGGGTTGGACATTAATCTTATCATGCATCACTTTTCCATAGCTCCGGATGTTAAACCAGTTAAGAAAAAATTGAGAAAGATGCATCCTCACATAGCTCTCCTAGTCAAAACATAATTAGAGAAAATCCTTGGTGCAGGATTCACAAGAGCTATTGCCTATGTTGAATGGATATCAAACATTTTACTAGTTTCCAAACATGACAAATCCATTTGAGTTTGCACAAATTTTAGAGATGTCAATAGAGCATGCCCAAAGGACAACTTTCCACTTCCCAATATAGACATGATAGTGGATATGATTGTGGGTTATGAGATATATTCCTTGATGGATGGTTTTTTTGGGTATAATCAGATTAAGATAGCTCATGAAGATCAAGAAAAGACTGCATTCACTTGTGCATGGGGTACCTATTGTTGGAACATCATGCCTTTTGGATTGAAAAATGCAAGATCCACCTATCAACGAGCTATGATAACCATTTTTCATGACATGATGCATAAAAACATGGAATATTATGTGGATGATACCTTGGCTCAATCTAAGAAAAGAGACACACACTTAGATGATTTAGAATTCATTCTAGATCACATGGAACAATTTCAACTAAGATTAAATCCTAAAAAGTATGCATTTGGAGTTACCTCTAGAAAACTACTCAGATTCATCATTTCAGCAAAAGGAATAGAGGTAGACCCTGAAAAGGTCCAAGAAATCATAGATATGCCACCTCCTAGAAACATTAGTCAAATGAGGAGTCTTCAAGGATGTCTTCAATCTATAAGGAGATTTATTTCACAATTGGCAGATAGAGGTCAACCCTTCAACAAAAACTTACACAAGGGAGTCAAATGTGTTTGGAATGAGGATTGTCAAAAGAGCATAGATCAAATCAAGAAATACTTGGCAAATCCTCCTATTTTAATGCCTCCTATTCTAGGAAAACCACTTATTCTATACATTTCAGTGAAAAAATCTTCCTTGGGGGAATTACTAGCTCAACTTGATGAACATGGGAAAGAAAGAGCAATATACTACATTAGCCGCACTCTTGTTTCATATGAGGTTAACTACACCAACATTGAGAAAGCTTGCCTTGCAGTTGTGTTTGCTTCCCAAAAGTTGTGACATTACATGCTTGCACGCACTATACACCTCATAGAAAAAATAGATCCACTCAAGTATTTGCTAGGTAAGGCTGCCCTCATAGGTAGACTTGCTAAATGGATGATGATACTTTCAGAATTTGACATAGAGTACATTGAGTGTAAAGCAACAAAAGGACAAGCAATAACTAATCAATTGGCTGATTTCCCATTGCAAGCTAATGCACCTATTCAAGTTGACTTCCCAGATGATCACCTCATGTATATGACTGAAAGAACATGGAAGATGTTCTTTGATAGGTCTTTTATGCAAAATAGTTTAGGAGCTGGTGTGTTTTTTGTTTCTCCTCATGGATACACGATTCCTAAGTCTTACAAGTTATTATTCCCATGTACAAACAACATTGTTGAGTATGAAGCTTTAACAAATGGACTTAAGATGGCCATAGAATGGAGAATCACGGAGTTACACATCTATGAGGATTCACAGATGATAATCAACCAAGTTAATGATGAATATCAAACAAAAAATGAGAAAATGGTACCTTACAAGCAAATGGTTGATTCCTTGAAGTGATACTTCACATTTGTCATGTTTTAGCAAATCCCTAGAGTAGAAAAAAACAACTAATGCTATGGCTACACTTGCTTCACTCCTTCAGTTAGAGCAACATGAATCCAGATTTGAATTCTTGGTGGAAGAGCTACATCACCCTATCTATGACTCCCAAGAAATCCATGTCATTTGTACCCTTGTTGGCTGTTATTCATCTCGTTATGGTGCCATTTACTCATACCTTCATGATGGCATTAATCCTGAAAGCTTTAACCAATCTGAATGCATAAACCTTACCTGAAATGCCTCTCGCCATTCCCTTATCTCTGGTGATTTGTATAGGAGGGATCTAGATGGAACACTTCTTAGATGCTTAGAAAAGGAAGAATTTGACCAAGCGTTAGTTGACATCCACAAGGGCATATGTGGGGGACATTCCAATGGTCTTTCTATGGCCTGAAGTTTGCATAGGGTGGGGTACTATTGGCCTACGATACAGATTGATGCAGTATCTTTTGCAAAGTCATGTGAAAAGTGTCAAAAACATGGTAACGTGATACATGCTTCAGGTAGGGAGATCATTCCTTCTGTATCTCATTGACCATTTCAGTGTTGGGCCTTTGATCTTGTTGGGCAGATTAATCCCAACTCATCAGGTGGACACAAGTTGATTATCACTGCTACTAATTACTTTACTAAATGGGTAGAAGTTGTCCCACTTAAATTGCCTCAGGCAAGACAGTCCTCTATTCATTCTGAACCATATCATCTATCGATATGGATTACCTTCTAAGATTATCATTGACAACGGAGGACAATTCAAAAATAAGGACCTTAAACAACTCTGCAACAAATTCAATACTAAACAACATTGGTCCTCCATTTACTTCTTGCAACGAAATGGTCAAGCAGAGGCATCAATCAAAACCATTCTTAAAATCTTACATAGAATAGTGTGTAAGAATGGTAGAGATTGGCACTTATAGATAAATCCAGCTTTGTGGGTCTATAGAATGAGTATTCATACTCCTACTGGGGCTACTCCTTTTTCCCTTACATATGGCTCTAAAGCAGTGTTAACTTTGGAGGTTGAGATTCCTTCACTTAGAATTTCCCTCAAAGGTCTAGTTATAGATGAAGATTACCGCACCATGAGACTTCAAGAATTAGAACTTCTAGATGAAAAACCTCAAGTATCATTTGAAAATATGAGGGTTTATCAAAAGTGCATGTCCAAAGCCTTCAACAAAAAGGTTTTCCCTAGAGAATTCCAAGTGGGAGATCTTGTCCTGCGTGAAAATCCTACGAATCAATAGCATAGAGATCAAAAGGGAAAATTTGAACCTAATTGGCTTGGACCTTACATCATTACAACAACTTTTGGTTCATGTGCTTATTTACCATCTATAGTAGAGGGAGAGCATCTCCTTGATCCTATCAATGTCTTTCACCTGAAGAAGTTCTATCCATGATGCCCATTCTGTCTAGGGGCACCCTTTGTACATAATTATTGATCCTAAAAAAATCTTTAAAAAATGATATATTGTCAAAAATTCTAAAAATTAGAAAATGTCCTAAAAAAATGATCATCTTAGTGAAAACCTAGCAATAGGCACTTTGATGTATCTAAAAAAAAACCATATATTCCAAAAATACAAAAAAATCAAAAAAATTCAAAAATTCAAAAAAATAGAAAATGTGCCTTGGTGAAAACCTGGAAATAGGCCCCTTGGTAGCAAAAAATTGTAATAAAATCCAAGTGGTGAAAAATTGGAAACAAGCGCTACTTGAGGCCTTTGCACCCCTATTTCTTAGCACGTGTCCTTGACACTTAGCCTTTCTCCATCATACCTTGTCCTTGTTTCCTTGGTCTAGAATTGGTCTTTGTCTTTGTCTAGGGGGCATAACTGTGTTATCTTCGGTCTCTTGGATGTGTTAGTCTTTAGGACATCTCACAAATGGTTTTTTTTAACACCACCCCAACCGTATTTTTCAATACAACCCCTGACATCAAGTCTTTTTCAACACTTATCTATTTGGTCTTACCCAATTTTGTCATGTGATCTTACCTGCTTGCAAGAATTCAATCCTTATCCTCAGAACTCAGTATCAGTTAACACACTTAAATTTTTAAAACACAACACTTAATGCTTGAGATATGTCATGTTCTTTTCTTTGTGTCCTGAATGTTACTAATTTTTGTTGAGTTTCATTGTCTAATAAGTCTCTCCGGGATGCATAGCTAGAGGGCTTGGGGCATGGGGCATGTTTTTACTTGCTTTTTGCTTGTGGGTGTGGTCTTGAAGCTCTTAAGTGTCTCTTGTTGTTCCCTTGAAACACTTAGGAGATTTGAGGCTTCATCCTTGACTATTTTTGCACAATTGTTCTTATGGTCATCCTAGCCTCTATGCCTTGATGTGAGCATGGTTTTGCTACATTAAATTGGGTAAGCTAACATCGAATTCATCTTGAACTTTATGTCTTTGATGCTTATGTTAGAATTTTTCCACATTCCAATCCAATATAAATCACATTCATATCTTCATAGTTGTGCTTGTGACTAATGATGATTGTGTGATTTTTCGATGTCTGTTAATAATGGCCCAATGATGAAAATAAGTTCCTTTACATTATCTAATGAATGATTAACACAAAATCCTATGTTACAGTTGCTCTACTGCAAGTACACCTTTGCATTTTCATATAGCTTTCATTTTTAGACTTCATTTAAATTTGCATTTTAGGCTACATTATGAGTTTGAGAGGGTTTTCCTTCATCTTTCTTGTAGACTTTTAATCAACTTTGGTCATGTTTTGATATTCATTTCCTTATATTATTTTGTGATCTCAATCAAAATTTTCTATCTTAAATAGTTGATTGATTTTGGGGCATTCTCTCTCTTAAGGCAAATTCTCTTCCTTCTCTCCATTTCTTTCCGCCTCTTCCAAACTTCCATCTTCCATTCACTTTCACCCCACTTCTTTTCTTCTAATTCAACCTTTGGGCATAATCTTTCGTGCTTGATGATCTACCTTGGTTCTTTGATCCTTATATCTTTCATCTTACAATAAGAAACTTATCTTTAGTTCGATTTGATCACATTTATCAATTTGTTGTTTCTCCTCTATCTCATTTTGATTTTGATCACGAGGGGGCAGTACCTATCAAACTTCAATCCTTGATTCATCTTTATCAATTCTATCAATTTCTCTGCTTGGCGCAACCTTGCTTGAGATTCTTATCTTGGACATGTCAATTACCTATTTACAGGGGTGTTGACCTTTTCTTTTTCAATCAGCTTATCTTTGTCCTGATGTGTTCCCGTCTGTCGATCACACATCTAGGTTGTTTTGTGATCCCAAATCGATCTCACACTTCAATCACATTCTTTGACTACATTTTTTCCCATAAAGATCACACATTAGTCAAAGAGGGGCAAATGTATGCACCCTAAAATGGTCACCTAGACTATGGGCCCCCATTCATCAATTTATCAAATTCTTGAATCAATACTTTGCAACATTTTAATTCAAACCAATTTCCTTGATCAAATCATAATTAATTCAATTATTTCAATATTTCCTAAGCTTTGATCATTTCATTAATTATCATATTTAATTAAAAGAAAACAATCCCTTTTTATTAAATAAAATAATCTTATTTAATTAAGATCCCTTTTTAATTAAATAATTTTATCTTATTTAATTAAAATCTCTCGTAATTAAATAATCTTATCTTATTTAATTAAAATATCTTTTTTAATTAAATAAAGTAATCTTATTTGATTAAAAGAAAATCCCTCTTTTAATTAAATAAAACCCCCACTTAAATCCCTCTTTGTGTTGAAAAAGGAAATAAATTAAATAAAAATAAATAATGACTCATTCTTGAGAAATCTTGAATATAATGACTCATAGAAGTGTGTCACATTTTTAGCACACAGTAGTTGTACATCTTGATGATATACTGATATTTAGCAGAACAAGAGAGGAGCATATCAAACATGTGGAGACTGTATTGTAGAGATGACATGAAGAGAAGTTGGCTATTAACCTAGAGAAATGTGAGTTCTTAAAGAAAGAACTTGTGTACTTGGGCTTTGTAGTGTCAAAGGGGTTCTTGAAGATGGATCAAGACAAAGTTGTAGGTATCCTATACTAGCCACCACCTACCACAGCAACTGAGGTAAGACTTTTCCATGGGTTAGCCCAGTTTTATAGAAAATATATTAAAATTTTCAATGGTATTTGTGCACCATTTCTAGATACAATCAGGGGTGGGGGAAAAACCAAGTTTAGGTGGACCTTATAAGTTGAGAAACCCTCTGAATTGTTGAAGAAACAAGTAGCCACACAACCTATCCTAAAGTTTCCTAGTTTTGAAAATTTGTTTACCATTGAGTGTGATGCAAGTGGGATGGCAATAGGGGGTGTGTTAAGCCAAGAAGGTATGCTAGTAGCCTTCTTCAGTGAAAATTTGAATGAAGCCAAGAAGAAATATTCTTCTTATGACTCAGAATTGTATGCCTTAGTTCAGTCCCTTGGGAAGTGGAGGCATTACCTATTACCCAAAGAGTTTTTTGTGTTTACTGAAAACCAAGCCCTTAGTTATATCAATACCTAGGAGAAACTAAGAAATTGACATCTAAAATGGATGGAGTACTTACAAGCATTCACTTTTACAATTAAGCACAAGAAAGGGCAATTAAACAAGGTTGCAGATGCACTAAGTAGGAGATTGTTGACAATCCAAGAAGTTCAGTTGAATAGCATTGGCATTGAAAGTTTCAGGGATCTCTACAAGGAAGATGAGGATTTTTGTGAAGCCTAAAAGGTGTGTACTGATTTTTAGAATCATTTTCATAGCAAGTTCTCTGATTTTACTTTGCAAAATGGACTGTTATTTAAGGGTAATCAATTATGTGTACCAAGGATTTCAATGAGAGAAAATATCATATAGGAGAAACATGATGGAAGCTTGAGTGGTCATTTTTGTATGAACAAGACCTTGGAACTTGTACAAATATTTTACCATTGGCAAAAATTGATAAGGGATGTGACTAGGTATGTGGAGCAGTGTGTAGTATGCATGAAATCCAAAGGAGGAATGAGAAATGCAAGTTTATATCAACATTTACCAGTCCCAAATAGGCCATGGGAGTTTGTGAGCATGGACTTCATAGTGGGTCTACCCAAGATAAAGCAAGGATATGGCAACATCTATGTGGTGATAGATAGATTTAGTAAAATGAGTCACTTCATACCTTGCAAGACTACTCATGATGCTAGCCATATAGCATATCTATTCTTTAAGGAGATTTTTGGAATTCATGGTTTTCCCCTAAGTATTGTATCAGATAGGGATGTGAAATTCATGAGTCATTCCTGGAAAACATTGTGGAATAGATTGGGTACTAATCTCTCATTTGGTTCAGCCTACCATCCTCAGATAGATCGCCAAACTAAGGTGTTCAACAGAGTGTTGGGTAACCTATTGAGGTGCCTAACTAAAGAATATGGGCAGACATGGGATGTGGTCATTCCCCAAGCAGAGTATGCTTACAATGATAGCAAGAACAGAACAACAGGGAAAAGCCCATTTGAGGTGGTTTATGGGATGCACCCAAGGGGTGTGTGTGAGCTTAGGGATCTTGGTGGCATGGAATAAAGGAGTGGACATGCTGAGGACTTCACTCAAACCATGAAGGAGATCCAAGATCAAGTCAAGAAGATAATACAAGACAGTACACAAAAGTTGAAGGCCAAAGTGGATGAAAAGAGGAGAGATATTCAATTTGAGGTGGGTGATTATGTGATGGATCACTTGAACAAATCCAGATTGTAGAAATGTATGCCTACTAAACTTCAGATGAAGAGGGTGGGACCTTGCAAGATCATATCCAAATATGGGGCTAATGCATACAAAATAGACTTACCTTCATATTTAAGCATATCTCTTGTTTTTAATGTCCAAGACTTGACCCAATTCAAAGGGCCAATAGATGAGATAGGTAAAATTAGTCAAGGGGTTAGTAGGGATGTTGAAGCTATTATATTACCTCCCAAGCCATAGTTAGAAGCAGACAAGGTTCTAGATTCCAGAGTTAAGAAGACTACAAGGCACAAGGTGTACACGGAGCACCTTATCAAGTGGAAAAATAGGCCTGAATCAGAACCAACATGGATTGCAACTATAGACTTTAAGAAAGTGGGCATCTCTAAAGACATTTTGTCCATAGGAGTGACATGACTTTCCTTTGTGGGAGAGTATGGTGCTGGAGCACCTAGGTAGGGCTAAATGGTAACCTAGGGCTTCTTATGTTTTTTTGGCTTGTAGTGGTCTTAGCCAAACCACTAGTGTAATAATAGGACTAGGGGGTCCTAAAGTGTGGTGTGTTAGGTTAGGAGGTCTCATTAGGTCATTTGGGACCTAAGTGTCAAGGATTGTCCAAGTTGTCAATATTATCAATCATGGCAACAAAAGTTGCATTTATGCATTTTAGGGTCAAATTGGACAATGGAGTGTTTGGAAGACCTATCTGATGTTTTAATTACCTTAGATAGGATTTTGGTTGAGTTTTGTGTGATAGTGATCAAGTTTGTACACAAAACCCAAAACTTGTAAAAGTTGTCAATGTTGTCATTGACAACATTTGTTGCATGATTACATTTTTGAGAAAAGTGGTTTCTTAATTGTCTAAAACTGTTGAGATGGGGATTTGGTCAGCTATATGAGGCCTCCCTTGACCTATGCAAAAGTTTGGATGACATTTTTGGAAGAAGGGTAATTGAAGAGAGACAAGTTTTCTGAGCAATTTGAAGCTTTTCTTTGGTTGGAGTATTTTAATGGATTAGATTACTTACTGTGATTTATGAATAAGTTAGAGTAGTTAATTTTGGAATTCTGTGTGGCGATAGATTATCATTTTGAAGTGTTCTTAGTTAGTTTTGTAAATTATTTTGTTTTAAGCCTTGTCGCTGGTCTGAACCAGGCAGGCTATACAAATGGAGTCATAGCTCATCATTCCACTGTAGAAATTGTACGGGCTCTTGTAATGGGTAAGGTGACTCCTTGTACTATATGTGTGCAGAAGGGGGGGCCCTAGGAAGCTTGTCTTCCATTTTTTCAATGATGCCCTAGGCGAGCCTATGATGCGTGGCTAGGGACTACAGAGCATTGCAAGTGACTTACAGTGGGTTGAATGCATTGAATGCTTCAACTTGAGATTGTGGAGAGGTAGAGTGATGTTTGAAGAAGCAAAAAATTGAAGGAGAATATTGGCTGAAGAGTTTTAAGTGCCAAGAAACCAAACCCCTATGCAGACAGTCATAATGCCTTGAAACCCTTAATTTTAGGCATGATTATAGCTACCTAGTGTACGGACAAGTTGTGGAGTGGAGACTAGTAAAATATTGAAGGGATCCATAAAGGGTGTCCAAAAATGGGATTTTTTTAGGTACTTGTTTGGGATTATTTGAAGATTTAAGCAAAAAGGTGACCAAATAAGCCTAATTGCTTGTAGTCCTATTTGGGTGTTTTTGAAGGCAATTCTTGAACTCGATTAGATTTTCATTGCAAGAAGTGTGGATAAACATTGGATTGGATCCAATTGACCTAATTAGAAGCCTACCTCTCCAAATTTGCATGATCTTTAACCTTATGGGTCAGATAGTGAAGGAGGAGTGAAGAGACCTCTATGGGGCTTTGTGAAGCATGTTGTATTTTCTTGATTGATGGACACAAGCTGAATTAGAGGAGGTTCTTGAGAAGAGGAACCTTAGAAGTTAGGTTTTGAGAAGATCCCTACTAGGATAGAGAAGAGGCCTATTAAAGACCCTAGTTGAGATTAGGGTAGAAAGCAAGGCTTGTAGTTACATCACAATAACTAACAGACAATTTTCCAACATATGGTGGATTTCATGTGATAGTTATCATTGGATTGCAGTTGAGAATTTTGTAAAAGGAAAACATCTATTCTGAAAAAAAGGAGAATAAGATGAATGTAACACCCCATAAATAGTTTAGTGTACATAAGCTTAGTTATTACTAGTTTTTATTAGTAGCAATAAGAAGGGATCCTCCCTTTTCTGAGAGGGGGGATTTATGTTGGTATGTGGTGACTGATATTGCTAATAATGTACACTTGTCGAGTGGGGGAGGAGGGCGAAAGCCCTCCTCCCAAAAAATAAAAATTCTCGTATGAGTATGAGAATACAAGTACAAGGATACGAGTACAAGAAAAGATTACGAGTATACTTTTAAGGGTTAGGTTAATTTTTTTAGCTGATTTCTTGTAAACCATAAAAAAGGGGCCTATAAATAAGTGGATGTAAAATGCCCTAAGTGTGATATCACATATTGTAATACTCTCTTCATTGGATAATAAAAAATAAGTGGATGATTGTTTCTCTGGTGGATGTACCCCATATTGGGTGAACCTCGTTAAACCTCTGTGTTATTTGTGTTGAGGATTATTCTTCATTTGTGTATTTGAATCTACATATAATTATTAATTTGTATTTTCTTTTAATCTGTTGAAACCCTAACAATTTAATATCACGATATTATGGTTGATATAAATATTTTTTAAACAGTTGATTTAGTTGATTAAAAATTATTCACCCAACACCCATGTAAATCACTATGTTGTGGTATGCATGTTATTTATGTTTATTTTGTGAAGTTTTTGTAACTATTGTAATGATCTAGGAAATATTTTGCATAACCCTCCACTGAAAGTTAGTGTAGAAAGTTGTTCCGCTACCTAAATTTCCTTACAAGTGGTATTAAAGCCTAATTATGTTTAGTTTTAGTTGTGAGTTGTTGGGTTTATTGAATTAGTCCAATTTTGAGTGGGAGGTTTGTTAGGAATAACAGTCCACAAGCACAACTAAGAGGGGGGGTGAATCAGTTGTGATATAAAATATTAAACTTTAAACTTTATAAACAAAAACTTCAATGCAAATGATAACACAGTAAATGCCAACACAATAACACAATATTTGTTTTTGAGGAAACCTTGTTAAAGGTAAAACCCCGGTGAGAATTAGCACCTAAAAATGATGTACTGAGAGTATAGTATCCTCGTTAAAAGATTTATCCCTGCTAGGAGCTTATTACTGTGTGTGTTATTTTGTGTACCTATTAGCTGCAACACAACACTTCAATAAATCATTGTATTAGTGAAAAACAAGGGCTAGCAAGCATATCAATCACTAAAATTGGCCTATTTCTTCCTATCTAGGAGTGTGAAAATTTCCATAATTTCCCTCACATTATGCATTTATCAGTGACATATACAACCTAGAATGAAAGATTTAAATGAAACTAATCTACATGCTCAAGAAATATGCAATCTAAGCTCTAAAATTGAAGATTATAACAATGCAAAATATGAAAGCTAAAATGAAATATAGATCTCTAATAATATCAACAACATAACAATGCTTTCAACAATCGAAAATCATGGGCCCATTGAACTTAAAACTCATTCTATTTATAGAAGAAATTAGAAGTGAGAGGAGAGATAAGGCCATAAATGCATGTGTAAGAGCCTTAATGAGGGATAGCATTAATGAGGCATGGTAAGGGTATAAAAATTAATGATGCATTTATGAGAGCATTAATGAGGCATGGTGTGGGGTTTAAGTCCAAGCTTGAGAAAGTGGACTTTGGGAAAGGGGAGCTTGAGAAAGTGGACTTTGAGGAATGAGTTGAGTTCCTAATCTAAAGATTAGGAATGTGACATCATTAGGGAGAGGATTAAGATGGGATTAAGATTAGAATTAGGCTTAGCATGGGTGAAGAGGTTGGGATTAGTTAGAACCTAGGGTTAAGGTGGTTGATATAGGCTAGGTTAGGGGTTAAAGGGAATATTAATGAATTGAATTATATAAATAATATCTTCATTCAATAATAGAGGAAATTAATTATTTAAGCTTTTGGTTGCTTTTGATAATTAATCAGGAGTATAGCCAATTAATTAAATTAATTAGGATAGGGGATTGGCTTCTCCTTTTGCAAGCGATGAGGTGTAATTAGGATTTTATTTAATTTCTTTTAATTAATTACCTTAGCCATGTTTTTTGATTTGTCTTGATAGAATTGAATTGAATTGATTTGATTTGATTTTATTGGCTAAGGAAACTAATGTAATTTAGTGATTAAATCACTTAGGAGATTAGATTTGATTTAAATGAATTATGCCAATAAATTGAATAATTGTCTTGACATAATTGGGGGTATGATCACACTTAGGGAAAATAGGGTCTATGGTCAGAGCATACCAAATTAGGGTGGTTATAATTACAACATTACAGTACATAGTCCCTATTAAAGGACAAACCCTGTTAGGAGTCAAGAGTAATAGTGGGCTCACTGCCTAGGCACACTTCCCAAACAAGGTTAATGTCACCCTCAAGGATTTACAATCTGAACAAGTGTATATAGAAAATATAGAATCTAGTGAACTATCTGATAGCAATTGTCTTTGCTTGGTCAGTTCTAATGAAGTGTTATTTTCACAAACTCTTCTCTACATCCAGCAGCCAACAAGCCTCACAGCTTTCAAACTTCTCTGCCTTTTCAATCTCTACCACATCTTTCCAAAAGAAAATATCTCTCATATATACCCTATTACAATAATTCATTAGGTCAGCCAATTAAGCTTTCCCAATACACAAATAATTAATTAGGTCGGCCAATTAGGATTTCCCAATATATAAATAATTGTTTAACCCCTTGATAAGATACACACAGAACCTATAAAAAGTAAACATCAATTACAATACATCAGTTATACTCCAAGATCCACAATCCACGCTCACAATTCATAATACATGTTGTATGTGGTAAATTTGGCCTTGTTAACTCACCATACACTTCAACATAGTCCTTCTTCACCAGATACACACAAAACTGAATATGAGATTATTCATCCTGTCTGCCTGCATGATTTGACCTGTTGCCTTCTATCCAGACAGGGTTTTCAAAATAGATCTCAGAACGAGAGTCTCACAACCATAGACCAATCTAGGAACGAAGGATTTTTCTCCATGAATGCAATACAATGCAAGATTATTCTAAGAAATGAAAGATGTGAGATTAATCTAAGACATGATTTCA
>MU227365.1:2389678-2426531 GCA_018584345.1 Thuja plicata
AGTTACCATGCAACTCCTTTCTCACATCTCTATTAAAGAGATGTCTCTTCTTCTCTCCTTAGACTAATGAGGTTTCTTCCTCTTCTCAATTATTGTATGAGCAATTCGCTCTCTCTCTCTCTCTCTCCTCTTCTTAGGATTTTCATGCCTCATTCATAATGTCACAAGGGGTTTTCTTTGCTTTCCCCTTTCAAATATCTTGCCTTCTTGTGTTGAATCTTGGAGCTTTCTCTCTCCTTGTTTATGGTAATATTTCTTTTATGCATTCACTCACTTAGATTCTTTCCTAGTATTGTTCATTTTTACATATTTCTATTTCCACTTGTAACAGTTTCACATAACTTGCCCAACTTTAAATTAATAAGCCTGCATATAAAACCCTCCACAGCCACATTCATAATCCTTGTCTAGTGCATTGAAGTCGATGGTTGTGATAATGGATCTACAAACTGTATATAACCAGTCACAATTTAATAAGTCTGAATGCACATCCATACACAATCGCATTCATAACCTCTGCATATTTATATTGAATTCAATGGATTTGATAGTGGATACTTCAAATAGTATAACCAGACGCAATTCTATATACAATTTCTGCATAGTACGTGTGAGGCGATGCATTCTGTGGTGCATGATTTATCAAAATAAATATTATTTTATTCCAATCCAAGTATAGATCGGTGTCGTTGATTCTAGAAACTAATTTTGTTACTAATGTGCATCTCTTATAGATAGCAAATGCTTTCCACAAGCCGCTCCAAATACAATTACTAATGTTGAATATGAGTCCTTGGAGCTGGTCGTCGCCTGATAATAGCAGCATGCAAAAGGCGTTTGGATTCCTTCTTCTCTACAAACTGCTAGTCGTCCACTTGTTGTTGCTGTAGGAGGATAAAATTTTGTCACCATCTCTGCGACCCCTTCTTTATTACATTTTCATGTTTTCATATGGGCATTCATATCAACGTAGAGAAATATGGATTGTTTGATAAAAACAAGTTTGCCACCTTTTAAGTCTGCACGTAAAGTCCAATTATCAGTGATAAACAAACCCTATTTTTAATAGAAACTTTAATATTTAAAATGCCATATAAAATCTAATCTCAATGTCATCTCTAAGGCTATTTGTCATTTTCCACTAATGCCACCGTGCTATAGGTAAACAAAGGATATGTGTTTGACCACATGGTTGCATTATATATTAATTATAACCATTTTATTTCAACCTCAACCTTGGTAACTTTATCTGCGTCATAGAAGAGATAAGCATATATTAATGGTGAACAAGTATGTGTATTGTCAATATGGATTCAAATAATATAGCATTCAATAGAATACATAAGGAATAAAAGTAAAGCCTAAGAACACAATCCTAGGTTCGGGAGTAAACATAGTTGGATAAGGGTAATATTGTTCACCAAATTACAGATCAAATTTTTGTGGATGGGAGGTTTATTTAAGGCAATAAATTGATTCTTCTAAAGAGGTAAAATTCATAAAGAAAATTTGAGATTCACATAGTAATAAAAGTAATTTAAGAATAAGGAAAAGAAAGAACCCAAATCTATAACACAATTTCTTGTTTGTGTATTACACAAGGTTTTATTAATTTAGTTAGTCTTTCCTATGATTAACTCTTTTTATTTCCTTAAAAAAGCCTTGTTTTGATCAATAATAAAAGAATACTAAATAGAAGAAATAACACACCATTATAACTTTATTTTGCCTTGATTTATAATTAATGGCATGAAATTCAAAACTTTAGCTAGGCATATTAGAAATAACTCTTTTGTAGAATCTATTTGTTAGAACATTTGTAGGCATCATTAAATCAAAGCTATAATTCTCAGCTTATAAAATATTATCTCTGAGGTTTTAATTGTATTCTAATTGTTTTTACCGCCAAGATGGATTAATAATTTTAAAGCAACAATAAGATATGTGGAATCTTTTAAGTGCATTATGATTTACATAAAAATATCACATAGAACTTTAAAATTTAAAACAAAAACACTCCCAAGACTAATTGTAATCATACTATGTCCCTAAGGAGGGAAAGTCACAAAATTAGATTCCTAGATTCATCTAGTGAAAAAGGAGCCTCAAGAAAACGATTCAAGGACAAAAATATAAGGAGAGTCCTAAAACATTAAGCCATGAGAAATAGGAAAGTGAAGGAAAAGGAATATAATGATACTTTGATAAGACAAAGATGATAGAGAATAAGAAAGCTATAAAAGACAAGTAAATATATGTAAAGAGTTACCTCCCTAAATAAACATGGATACAAATTGCTTTTTCAACATGGGTTCTACCAGTGGCTCTTTCTGGGGATGTGTGTTTATACCTGAACACAGCAAGATCCAAGCTATCTCTGGAAAGTAGATCATTAGAAAAAAAAAAAAGGATAATATATGTTGCAAATACAAAGGAGAAAATACACTTGCCTATTTTCATCTTTAATGAGAAAAAAAGTTTAAGGTACTAACCATGCACAGGAAGTTCATGATTGTAACCCTCCAAATCCTGTAAACTGTAAGAATTCTCACCTCCTTTACCAATAATAACAAAAGGACCTATCCATAAAGCATCAAAATTTCCATGTTTTCCTTTGTGTTGATCTTTCACATTTCATCTCAAAACTAAGTCTCCTTCCCGAAATTTCCTTTCTGTAGTTTTCTTATCAAACAAATCTTTTACTTTCTGTTGCAATTCCTGATTTCTCTCATGAGCTCTATTCCTTATCTCATCTAATTCTGCAAGCTGTTGTAGTATGTCTTCCATGAAATCCACTTCTTCGTATTGTTCTTCATTCATAAACTTGTATACTGGAAATAAATTATTCAGTGGCAAGTGAGCTTTCTTTCCATAAACAAGTTCATATGGGGCATATCCAGTAGACTTTTTAACTATAATTATATCTGCCCAAAGTGCAAGAGGTAATTTTGAATTCCATGCTCTTTTGTTATTATCTAACATCCTTTTGATAATTTTCATTATATTTTTGTTGCTAGATTCTACTTGGCCATTCCCTTGAGGGTGATAAGGGGATGAAAAGGAGATCTTTATTCCATACTTCTCATTAAATTCAATAAATTCTGTAGATCTGAAACACATAACATTATCACAAACAATTTTCTGAGGAACACCAAATCTTGTCAATATCTTTTCAGTCAAAATTTTTATTACCACTTTACTAGTAGCTTGTTTAGTTGGTATGGCTTCCACCCATTTAGTGAAGTAATCAGTGGCTACCAAGATCCACTTATGACCACCATTGGATGTATCAGTTATTTCACCTATAAAGTCTATTCCCCACATTTGGAGTGGTTCTTCAGTAGACATAGGATTGAGAGGTAATGCACCATTATATTTGAGCTTTCCTGAAAATCTCTAACATGCTTCACATATCTGAACATATTCATGGAAATCTTTAAATATGCAAGGCCAATAGTATCCCGCATTCAATATCTTATGTGCAGTGGTTTTCGCTGAAAATTTTCCACCACATGCTCCATCATGGAGATCTTTTGGCACTTATTTAGCTTGGTATGTATCTAAACAAAAGAGAAGTACGCCATCCCTATTTTTCCAATATAGGTGTCCTTGCATCAAGATATATTTATATTCTTGTAACTTTATTGTCCTCTTCTGACTATCTATAAGGTTCTTAGGACACTTCGTGTGTTTCAAAAAATATATTGTGTTAGTGTACCAAGGGCATCTTTCAATACTTGTATGAGTTTCACTTAGATCAATCTGATTCACCTATAACGCATCCATATTTGACTCTACCATCAACCTTGCTAATCCTTTTTCCTCTAATAATTTTAGTGATTTGGATCTCTATGTCAAATTCCTGAATCTGATTTACCCATCTGCATCTTCTCCCAGTGACTTCTGATTGTCTGAATATATCCTTATTGCTGCATCAGGAACATAGGCTAACACCTTTGCACCAACCAAATAAGGCCTAAAGGATTTTACTGCCTTTACAAGTGCATAATCTTGTTTCTCATTGATATCATAGTTTAATTCAGAAGCTTGAAGGGTTTTACTAAAGAATTCTATTGGTTGTTCATATCCTTCATCATTCTTTTATAGTAAGACAACAACAATGGTATGATATGATGCAAAAGAAAATAATTGAAATGGATTAGTATAATCTGGGGATTTGAGGATAGGGGCTTCCTTAATTGCCTTTTTAATCTTTACAAATGCCTCCAAAGCTTCATGTGTCCACTTCATGTTTGTGCCCTTCTTCAACATTATAGCAATGGGTTTAATTATTTCTGAGAAGTTTGGGATAAATCTCCTTACAAAGTTGATTTGTCCAAAAAAGGATTGAATATTTTTAACACTCTTAGGAACCTCAATTTTATCAATTTCTACAATCCTTTCTAGGTCTATTCTCACCCCATCCTTGTATACTATATGTCCTAATAACTTTCCTTCACTTACTGCAAAATGGTATTTCTTTGGGTTCAAGGATATCCTATATTCAAGGGCTCTTTGAAAAATCTGTTCCAAGTGTCCATAGTGATCTTCTTCCCTTTTGGAGTAAGCAGTTAGGTCATCCTAATATACCACCATAATCACATCAATGAAGTACTCAAAGGCTACATCTATTTCTCTTTGGAAGGTAGCTCCTACATTAGTGAGTCCAAAAGGCATTCTAGCATATACATAAGTACCCCAAGGTGTAGTAAAAGTTGTTTTATATTGTTCCTCTTCTTTAAATTTCACCTAGTTATACCCTAAGAAACCATCCATCATTGATAATAATTCATTTCATGTGACCTTCTGTAATAATGCTTCCATGTTAGGTAATGCATAGTTGTCCTTTAATGATGATACGTTTAGATTTCTGAAATCCACACAAAGTCTAATATTACCATTCTTCTTCCTGATAGGGACCAATTTTGAAACCCATGTTAAGTGTCTAATTGGCTTTATTATACCAGCATACCTCATCTTGATTAACTCATCTTTCATTTTAGGGGCTAAAGTAGGGTTTATAGGTCTTTTCCTTTGTCTAAATGGTTCAGCATTAGGCTTCAAAGGTATCTCATGTTGAAAAAAGATCCTTTCAGTAAGCTTTGAGATCATCATAGGACCAAGAAAATATATGCCTATATTTTCTCAATAATCTGATGATATCTTTTCTGATCTTGGGAGTTAATCTTTTACCCACAAATACTTCTTTTGGAGTCTCTTCACTTCCCAAGTTTATCCTTTCTATTTCATCCATTGTGACATTAGTGGTTTTCTTTTCCACCTTTGAATCCTTATTGTCAAACAATCTCTCCATTTCTACAAGACCTTTTGGAACCTTATTGGTTTTTAACTGAATGACTTCCTTTCCAAACAATACTTCTTTCCCATTTTCTATTTCAACATGAGAATTCAAGTCTATTAATTGATCTTCATATTCTTGTTCACATGCTAAAAATTTGATTATATCTCTATTATCTTTAAAGATTTTGCAATTGTTGACATTATCAGGTATAGCAAGCCTAGTTTTAACTTCAACTTGAACTATTTCTTCACAAGGGATGTCATTATTCTTTAATTCCAAGTTAGTCATAAAATCTATAAGGATATTTTCTTATCTATCTATCCAATTAATAGAAAAGGCATCAAAACATTGCATAGAATCCCATACTTCATTTCTATATCTTTTTAAGATAAGGATGCTTAGCAACAAATTTACTTTTAACTTGAGAAATAATCAATTCAGAATCACCAAAAACACTTAAACATTTTATTCCATGTTTACTAGTTATCTTTAAACCAAGAAGTAAAGCTTCATAGTCTACAACATTATTAGTGCATTCAAAATCTAGTAAGAAGGAATATTTAAATGTTTTCTTATCAGGAGCAAAGAAAATGACACCAGCTCCATTACCATCTTTGTAACAAGCACCATCAAAATACATTTTCCAAATCATATCATTATTTGCTTCAGCATGTAATTCAATAGGTTCAGTATTATGCATTGTATTTTTTGAAATACTTACTTGAAAGTTATCCATATCAGAATGGCAGAAATGTGTAACTAAGCTTGGATCCACTTCCTCAATAATGTATGGACTTCTAGCCTCCCAATAAATTCTTACATGCCTGCCATTTACTAGAATAGAATCATAAGAAAGATCTAATTGAATACTACCTCCTACTAAGCTAGACCATTGTCTTGATAAAAGCATTCCATAATTGGCAGGAACTTCAACCACAGTAATATCCATTTTATAAGACATTTCAGGACATGTAGGAAATTTAAATTCAACATTTTTCATTATAGCTGCAATAGGAACAAATCTATTATCCATAGCATAGCATCTACCAAATTTGGTATCAACACTCATTCCTAATTCTTTCATTACATCATTAGGCATAATATTCACTGCTGCACCAGAATCTATCATGCAATTTTTTACCAATATATTATTTATCAATAGAGTAAGATAAAAAGGATCAATTTGATTTCCATTTTTTCTTAAAGTAGTTCCTAAATAAATAGATGGAGGGTCCTTCACTTCTTGGTTAAGATCTTCCTTATTACCTACATTAGACAATATTTTCAAAGCTTCACTTTTACATTCAGGTATTTTAACTATTTCAAGCAAAGGAACATATATTTTAACTTGAGATAATGCAATAGACATGAAAGAACATTCATTGGGAAGATATTTACTAACCACCTTTTCTCTTACCATTGTTGGAAAGTCCTGGGGTTCTACTTGTTTATCTTGAACAATGTTTTTGTGCTTCAACCTCATTGGATCAGTTCCCTGGTCAGGTTTCCCTCTTTCTGCATTTACTGTTCTATTCCTTAACTTGTAATTACTTCTTGCTTCTTCTACTACAGCTATTGTGTATGCTTTATTTTCCTCCTCTATTAATTCTCTTAATTTTGGAGGACTATTATGATAGTCCCCATATTGGTACTCTATTTAGGTCATCCTTGCAGTAGTATTCATCTGAAGAGCTATAATCATCATATCCTCACATAGGATCTGTTGATAATTTATTTACTATGGGCTACTGATCATCATTATGATCTTCATCTTCTTTCCATCTTTGGGCAACAACACAATGTTCATAAGAATGTGGCATTCTACAAGCTTCACACCAAGGATAATTTTCCACAAAATGGTTATTTTTCCTCAATGGATTAGGTGTGTGTAATTCCTTGTTCACTGGTTTCCCATCCTTCCATTCTGTGTTATAAGGCATATCTTGCAATTTATATCTGTCATTTTTGTATGGTACCCGATTATTCTGGTTGTACTTAAAATTGTCTCTTCCATTATTCACTTGGAGGACTTTTACCATACTCATAAGTTTGTCTATTCTATCTTCTTCCTTGTGTTTCTTAGGCTCTTTTGGATTGAACAACTAAGTGTCCTCCCTCTTAGTGACTACACCAAATGTCTTCCTATCATTTTCAATAGTTATAGCAATCTTGAGAGCATGTGCTAAAGTAACAGGTTTATGAGATCTGATTTCATAATTTGTCTTGCTATCAAAGGCACCCATATAAAAATTAATCAAAAATGCATCAACAGGTTGAACATCTCTTGGAATCCTATTTATAACTTTATTGAATCTTTTATTGAATTCAACTGCGGATTCATTCTGATTTTTCTTCATACTTGTCAACTCATGTGAAGCAAAAGAAGTATCATTGTGATCACCGAACTGTTCCATGAATTGATTTACAAATTCATCCCAACTAGATATGGATCTATCTGGAAGAATTCTGAACCATTCTGTTGCATCTTCTATGAGGGATTAAGAATAAATTTTCATGTATACATCCTCATTGAATTCATTAAATTCTTGGATAACATTTTTTAAATTTATACAGTGTACTTCAGCTGATTCTAACCCATTCCCTGAAAATTTTGGAATTGCACTACTTAATTCATTCTTTATGTCATTAGGACATCCCCTTAGGCCATAAAAATCTAACTATCTATATCTGTCAGAAACCATTGGGGCTCTATAATTATTTATATTTTGATTTATGGTTCCATGTCTTTTATTCTACCTATTTGCATTATGAAACTTTTGATTGTTTCTTGGCTCAAAATTCAAATTGGTGTTATAATACCTTGGGCCATAATTATGATCCCTATTATTTTGATATCCACTATACATCCTTCCATTAATTTGATGTCTATAATTTTCATGTTGGTCATATGTGTTAGGATCCACCCCATTGTTGTGGTTGTAATGTTCTCCATTGTTCTAGTGTCCCCGATGATCTCTTCTTTCCCAATCATTATTGTCCTTCTCAAGTCTTCCTCTATTGTCTAGTTCGAACAAGGGGTTGGTATGATCATTGTTAAATACATGCCCATTGTTATTCCTATGAGGAGGATTGTAAACTCCATTTCTATCATCCTTAGGAGTTTCTTTATCTCTTGGTGATCTAATTGTACTTCTTGTTATTCCTATTTTCCTTAGTATCTCTTCTGGTTGCCTCTTAAGAGCTTGAACTATTTCTTCATTTTCTGATCCTGCATCAGCCATCTCATGAAATACAGCATCCCATTTGTTAATTTTTTTCTCCTTTTCAGTCATTTCCTTATTTGGATCATGTTGAGACTCATGTCCTCCTCTATTACCTTGGAAAAAAGGATTACAATTTTCATCACTGCTCTCATGACTATGATGGCTTGAATTAGGGAATTGTTCACAAGCATACTCTTGATCATCCCTATCAGGACATATCATACGAGGTACATAAGGCATCTTTACACTTGAATTTTTTCCTTTCCTTAGCCTCAAGTCTAATTCAAGTTGATCTGGATGCAAGGATCTTCTTCCCCACATGAAAATTGTTAATAACAAAGTTATGTGACCAAATTTATCACTTCTTTAATTTCATAGAGTCGCCACCCTCTTCTTAGAAGTAAATGAAAATAATTGATTTGGGTTCTTCCTCAGTAGAGTATACACTACAAAAATCTGATTAGAAGCTCTTTTAAATATATAAATATTAAACAATGAAAACTTTAATAGGAATTAGAAGCTCTATTATATCAGATTTAAAAGCTTTTAATGATATTACTCATATATTCACTTCTTTATGCTTGAAAATATATAATCAGAATTTTTTCAAAATCTGAGTAATGACAATTATTAAGATGTTTTAATAAAGAAGAAAAGATTAAAAGATGAATTAAAATATCAATTCTTAAAAAAATCTGAATTATGTAACTTACCACAATGTCTTAATTAAATGAATCTCTATGCTGGTCTAAAAATAAAAACTTGTAAAGTTTACTTGCAACTCGTTCCCCAGCAAATTCGCCAATCTGTTGGTGCTCAAATCAACATATTGGATTTCCTATGGACTTTCCAATCCAATGCTTGGAAACCCAAGTGATTTGGCCAACTAATAAGTCACAACCAAGGCAAGTTTGGAACTTCTGCAATTCTGGCTCTGCAAAACCAAGGCTGGTAGGCCTATACCTTGACTTATCCTTCAAATTACAAGGCTTTTTATAGAAGATAAGTAACACTTCAACCTCCTCTCTCAAGTATGGCAAGGTACTTGAAAGAAATCTAACTGAAATCAATATATCATGAACTGTAAATTGAAATACTTTAAGTAATTGAAAGAATGTTTAGTAAATGTGTATGTAATTTGAAATGAACAGATAGATAAGATATCACAAAACTATAAATAATTAACTAAATAACTATAATCCAAATAAGCAAGAAAGACCAGTGCCTTAATCAACCATGGGAAATAGAGTCACTATCATTCCAATCTTATGTTCAACCTCAGAGATAGTTTTACAAGAAAACTTATCACTTCAAAGGTGTTATGGAATATACATGCAACCTAAAACAAATTCAGAGATATTTCAAAAGGGTAATACTTCTCAGATGATACCCCAATTGACTGAGGCCTCAATCAACAGAATTTAATCATGAAAAATGAGAAAATCAATTGAAAATATAGACTATGAATCAAATCAGGAAGCATGCACATCAAACTATCACTTTAAAGAAGTTCTATTGGTTTATCAGAGGGACTAATTGTAGAATGATTAATGAAACAATTGCATATATGAAGAAAAAGGACTTATCTTTATTTATTTTTTTAAGAAAAAGTACATCTAGGTCCATGTTATAGTTGTTGATCCAAAACTATCCAAATATGTGAAATTGTATTATATTGTATTGTCTTGTCTCTTTACATTATATATATATATATATATATATATATATATATATATATATATCTGTGTGTGTGTGTGTGTGTTTGAGTGGATTTCACACCTCTTTAAGGTGAAAAGACAACCCTTATTACAAATTATTTTGAAAAAACAAATAGCTAACTAAAAAATAACTACCTAACTTTCATATTTGGCTTTGGTCAAAAATCCAAAACTCCTCGTGAAAAGATAATATTTCGTTTGGATATAGCAAATTGGATTTCCCGAACTGGGTTATTTTTAGATTTTTTAAATTCGACAATCTTCAACCTTTGTTGGCATCATCTTTGTAGCAAGTTGAAATTCCAGCATTTTCTGAAGGCTTCGATTAGTTAGTTCTATTTATTTGTGTCATAAAGCTTCCTTCCTTTGATTTTTTTAGTATGGAGAAACTTCCTTCTTGATAATGGATTGGGACTTCTAAATTCTCAAAGTTTAGGGTACCACCAGAGTCTATGGGCCTCATGACCCTTAGTAATTAAATTATGGAGTAGATACTTACTTTTCTCTTGAAATGTGTTCAACAAGTGGGAGATTGTTAGGAAAATCTGTCTCAACCTTGCATTTACATACAACCACTATTTATAGTAAGTTTACATTTGGGCATGAATGTTTCCTAAACATTCTTCAAAGTTTCAGATGGACTAGATAAGCATGCTAGTAAATTATCATTGCATGAGCATGTTTAATCTTAAAGATATTAAAGTTTCCATCTTTGAAGTTGTCGAAGTAATTTTAAAAATTCAATTTTGAAGGCTTTACAAGTTCTGAAATCACCCTAAAGTTTTTTTAACTAGTGTAGAAAATTATAGTTTGATAGAGGATGTCACAAGCTTTTTGGCATTTCAAACAATTTGTCAATCAAACACCCAATTCAAAAGTTATGGCCTCTAGAAGATGGGTCTCCTAAAATAGAAAATATAAAAACATGTTGGACACATAAATGAACTGTAAAAGGGAGTTACACATGATGTGTGTTTTGACACATTATAGATCATCGTAGGTTGGAGATAAGATGGGCACCACTTTTGAGGTGGTTTTTAGCCCATGGTTTTGTAATACCAATTGATTGTTTCATGTATTATATCTCCTATATACTATGTGTCTAAGATAGAGGTTGTGCGTAGATGTCTGATAGCTATTGAGTTACCTTTAGATCTTTATTGTTGATGCTTCTATGAGAAGCTTTCTCTACAAGTATATTGTAATTTGTTATTGATTTTTAAATAATATATTGGGTGTATTTTGGAGTGTTAGGTTTTTTTCTTGAAAGAGTTTTACCTACGTAAATCATTATGTTGTGATATGCATGTTACTTATGTTTATTTCTGTTAAGTTTCTATAATTGTTGTAGAGATGTGAGAAATGTTTTACAAAACCCTCTCAGGATTACTGTATGAAGTTGTTTTGCTACCTTAATTTCCTTACAAATGGTATTAGAGCCTGATCACCTTTGGTTTCAGTTGTGAGTTGTTGGGTTTTTTGAACTAATCCTATTTGAGTGGGAGCTTGTGTGGAAGATACTTTGTGATCTTGTTGCAAGAATGTTTAGATTGAAAATTCATTAGGAAGAATAGAGGTAGAAAAAAATTCTAGAAATAATTTTGAAATGTGGAAACTAAAGATGGATGATGTGTTAATAGATTGAGATCTTTGGATGTTGTTGATGAGAATGTCATGAGACCTACAAATTTGACTGAGGTCTCTAAATATGATGTTATGGACTGTAAAGCCAAGCGTCTAATCAAATTGTGACTAGTAGACTATGTTCTAATTAGTGTTCATAAAGAGACCTCTGCAAGTAAACTATAGAAAAAGCATGGTGAGATGTATCAAACAAAATCTTTAGTAAATAAGATTTTCTTGTGAATAAGAATGAAAGAGGGTGGACAAATTACAAACCACCTGGAAGAATTCCATATATTTGGTTCAAGTAGCATCAATTGGTGTCAAGATGGATGATGGGCATAAATGTCAGATCTTACTTTGTTCTTTGCCTATTCTTGGGATTCTTTTGTTATGGTCACTAGTAGTACTTCTACTATTTTGAAGATTGGATATGTGGTGGGGTCTTTTCTTTCTAAAGAGATGAGGAGGAAGGTGTCCATAAATGCCATGGAGGCCCTAATTTTTCATGGAACACCTAAGGATAAGAGTAAGAAGAATGAGAAGTGATATAAATTACAATCCAAAGGGAGATCCAAATCTCTTGGAAATTCCAAATTTATGTTTTTGGATCTGCAGTAAGCCTAGACACATCCATAAGGACTACAAAGAAGAAAAATAAGAAATTTGATTCTAATATTGAGTCTGAGAAGGAAGATGGTGATGCATAAATTGTATCTTTAGTCACTCATGCATGTTATGATGCATGGTTAATTGACTCAAGTGCATCTTTTCATATGACCAATAATAAAGATTGATTTTTTGAATATTGAGGAATTTGATGGAGGTAAAATGTACTTTGGTGATAATTCTTATTTAAATATTCTTGCTCATGGTAAAGGTAGAATCAGGTAACCTGATGGTGGAGTAAGAAGGATTAATGGTATTTTGCATCTCTATGGTGTAAAACAAAAATTGTTAACTGTGAGAAAACTGATAGATTTGAGTGTGTAGGTAGTCTTTTCCAATGCTGGATGAAAATGTTGAGAGGTGTTATGGTGATTTCTAGAGGTGTCAAAATTGACACATTATATAAGTTATAACATATATTGATAAGTGTAATATAAGTCTCATGAAGACTTGGAAAAGGTGAGGGTTTCACCTTCAGTAGATGGTAATGGATTTACCTAAGGGTGTCTTTTCTTCTTAATCAAAGTTACCTATAGATCAATGGTATGGCACCAGAGACTTGGCCACATTGAGCATAAGGGTCTAAGGATCTAGGTTGAAAAATAAAAACTTTATTGAAGGTTTGAATGATTATAATCTTGATTTTGATTTTTGTGAGCATTGTATTTATGAAAAATAAAATTGCGTTCAGTTTTACTTGAGTTCTCATAAATCTTGTAGTGTATTGGATCTTATTTATTTGGATGTATTTGGTCTTATAGATGTTCCTTCTATTTGAAAAAATATACATATTGTGTTTTATTTAGTGATAACTATAGTAAAAGGACATGAATATATTTTATAAATAGTAAATTTGATGTTTCAAATTGTTGCCCAAAATTTTGCCCCCATTTAAAAATTTTGTCTACTCTTAGTCAATTTTCAAAGTTTCACAATATATGCAGCTTGTAGGACATTCGAAGCACTACTGGCAACCACCAATTTCAGCATGCCCCATAATGTTGTCACATTGACATGCATGATATTGGCCTTGTGTTTGGATCATTGCCCGATGCTCTTTGCAATGCATTGGCAAGAAAGGAAGACGTTAAAAAGAGTGAACACATACAAAAGACATCTTGTGTTTTGTTTGTTGATGAAGTTTTGATACTTTTTCCTCTACTTGAAGATAATGGGAGGAATCTACAATGGGAATGGAAGAATGAAAGGCATAATGGTCTTATGGGAATCACTAAATTGTTTCTTTGACAAGTCATCTCACCGTTCCATAAGAAAAAATATGTTGAGAGTTTGCGAGTCTCGAAGACTCGTTTGAAAGGATAATGGAAGCATTACAATTAATAAAATTTAAGGCCCCGTTTGGTTGAGGGGTGGAATTGGATTTTGATGCCCAAAACCAGGTTTTGGGTTCAAATATGTCGTTTGGTGTGTTAAAACAATAACCCGAATATGGCTTTCATCTTCCAATTTTGAACTAAAATGAGGGTTTCCATTTGGAATATGATTTCAAAACCTGATTTTATGTTTTTTTTAACCCCATTTTATAATTTTGTCGGGTCCGTGGGTTTTGCATGGAGAGTTTTGAGGTATAATCGATTTGAGGATTCAAGACTGAGATTTTAGTTCGTAAAGCGTGATTCTTAGTGATAGCTGCTGAGCTTTCCAAGGATTTTAGTGATTGATTCCAATTGCTGCTGAAGGTTATACGAGCTAAGTTGCAACCATTGCTGAAGTCGTCTTTATTTCTGAACACGTTTAATGGTTGGAGACAAGATCAAAGTCATTCTTTTGTTTAGTGGAAGAGACGCTCGATTAGGGAGTTCAGAACCAAAGAGGTGCTTCAACATTGGCATCCTTCCTTGTCGATATATTAGAATACAGTGGTATATTATGAAAATCTACATAGAATGAAGTATCGATGGAGGTATGCATGGAAGGAACACCGAAATGAAATATACTTTCAGCTGTTATGTCATCCCTCTCCATCTAGTGCTTCTTTCATGTTGGGTTGCATGAGTGTTAAGACGATGTTCAGTATAACAAAGAACTACTATAGTTAACATTCGGGTCCTGACAGCATATATGGAATTACAAACATTAAGTATTCCGAATGATTTCAAAAACATTGTCAGCTGCTGAAATACATATGCACATATTTTTGGCAGCCTTCGCGAGTCTCTTTTGGATATCTAATTGAGCCTTTAGCAAGTTTGAGCACATGGGTGGTCGCACAAGGGAATCATTTTCTCATCCGACGCACACCTTAAGATAAGGCTCCTTTGATCATTTTCAGGGGGTAAATATATTTGATCGTTTCATAAGACCACTCACAGGTAACATTTTTCGACCTGTGAAAAAATGAGTCATATCCTAAGAACTTTGAGGAGTGGCACAAACCTTCAAGTAAAGTTTGGAATGTGAATGAAAATTTCTCATGTCATACTATTACGAGGGATCCAAATAGGCACTAAGCTACCAAAAACACTCTCAATTCTTTCGAGAATAAATTCAACGCTTCATATTTTGGCTATATCAATAAGGTTGGGTAAATAATACGCTTCCTTCCGGTCAATGAGATCGCTTCTATAGAAATGAAAGTAGATATTATAGACATGCATGTCATGGTAGGAACATATTGAGGTGTTCAAATTGTTGATAGGGTGTCATCTCGAGAAGAAGAAATATCATAGTATGCATGCAAAGACTTCTTTAGCATGGACATCAGTATGTATCAGTAATCAGCAGCTTGGATGGGCCACAATGCGCCCCTTCTGGATGGAGCTACAAGTGTATTGGATGTGGGAAGTGAATACTTAGTTCAAGATGCTACAGACCACTTGATGAAAGGGTGCACCATTCTAATCATAGCATATCGGTTTATAACTATTCAAAATGAAAATATTTTTACAGTTATGCGAGATGGTGAAATAGTTAAAAGTGGCACTCATCAAGGATCGCTTGAAAAGAACGATATCTATACATCCCTAGTTCGAAGGCAAATGCAAGAAATTGATGATTAAGTTTAGACTTCTTGGAATTTTCTCAAGTCTAAAACTTACTAACTCCTGAAACGGCAAGTTGTAAAGTGTGAAATTATGCAGAGGCTAGTGGATCACTCTTCAAAATCCCCAAATCAAGGGTAGAAGACTCTATTTGGTTGTGAGATACAACTACTCACATCATGCATCCCAACCTAGCCCACCATTCACCCAATCCTAGATCACTTCAAGGATCCAACTCAAGACCTCTCAATGGTCAATATTCTTCCATTGTCTATCTCTCCTTCCACTAGACTCCACACCCTAAAGTCTGCACACCCTCAACTTATCCTTCAATAGATATTGGACTATGTGAAGTGATTGTCCCAACCACAAGCATTTCACTTTCCTTCAATAACCCCTTAACTTGGATCACTCCCTATGGATCCCCCACTCATTGACACAAGGAGGACTCTTTATGCATCCCCCACACAACATCTAATCCCTCTGCCAAACCAACCTATTGTGCATCCCTATAATAGAGTGCAAAATACAATCTTATTGTCCACTATGACAGTACATACTTCCTTGAAACACTTACTACAATCACCCTATTGAAAGGGTCCCTTGCCCCTTGACTAATTGACACACCTTGGGGACACGCCACACTACCATACCAAACCCCTGCCTCCTCCACAAAACTTCCTTAGCACATTCATAAAGGAAATTCATCCTGAACTGCTCTGTCACTGTCTGAGACAGAATTCCAGTCACTTCCTTAGCCCAAACTCATGCCAACTCCTTGCATGGGTCCCTGCAACTCTTGGGATAGTTAGAATACAACTCCTCCTCATCACTGACCAAGTTGAGAGGCTTCTTCAACATTCCACCTAAAGGAAATTACATTTTAAAAGCTCTCGGGTTAACCTATTTGAGGGTTACTTGTGACACTTCCAAACCCGATATCTTTTTGTTTACTTAACCAAATGCCTTCCCACAAAAACCAAAATACATTTATTTCAATATAGAAACATGCCCAATCAAAAATGTTTCAAAACAAATCCATTTATATCACTGTATACATGTTTGGATCTGACTGCACGACCGAGAAAGAATACAAAAATGCAGAAAAAACCAACTTTATTTATCTTTAAACTTATCACATAGACCTCTCCACTATGCCATCGTGAATTACATCATTTATAGACTCTTTTAGTCCCTTAGAACTGACAAAAACCTCCCTAACTTCCCTTGAACCGACTGAATCAGTTAATAACTAACTGTCCTCTAATTAGACCATTACAAAGGCATTAAATTATTGTCAACTCAACAAATATATGTCAAAAAACTCCTAATAAATTCAAATGGTTATTAAAAGACATTAAAACCATAAACCAATCCCTATTGCTGCCCTCAAATCATTACATTAGCCCTTTAGGCCTTATTTTGCCTATATGGCAATATTACATCTTTTTGCACTTTTAATACATCCCATTACATTTTTTAGGCTCTATTGGAAAAATTACATGGATTTAAGACCTTTTAGGTTTCATTTATCTTCATCTCCTCTTTTATCTCTATTAGGGCCTCATGGTGACCCCTATGCTCTAGGTGCTCCTGCACCATACTCCCAATTTTGAAATTCTTCTGAGTCCTCTTGGAAATGATACCTGCAAAATAGATCATTAGAAAAAACATATAGGTCTTCATCTTGACCTCTAGCTTAAACATGGCTTCATCATGCCATCTTGTCCTTGCTTGGCCCTCCATCACTTGGACCTCCTTGAACTTAACCCTTGGTTTACCTTCTCTAGGCAAAATCAATCCCTGCTGCTCTTTGTTGTCCATCAAAAACTCCATCATCATGTATTGAACCTTTGTTGTTGCATATGCCTATAAATTCAACCAATGTGCCTTCTAATGATGCTCTTTCATACATATCCACTCTGTCTCCATGCTTGGAAAATACATTCATTCTTGATCCTCCTTATGGACCACCACTATAAAAGAATCATCTTTAGTCTCCTACATTGAGACCATTGTTGCTATCAAAGCACCTTCATGCCATCTACCTTGGCATTCAACCACTCCCTCATTCATATTTAAGGTTGCTTCATCTCGAGCCTCACAATTCACTATCACATGAGTACCTTGCAGGGTACCCTCCCCCTTACTCAAAGGACATAACATTGTCCCAATTACTATTGAACCACCACATTCAAGCCTCATAGGACTTGTATCCTTTTTGTCCTCACCAACATCTTCCATCTTTGATTCAAAATCTAAAACCTCTTTAGCATTGGGTTCTTCGTCCTTATTTTGTTGCACTTTCAATAACTCTTCTCACTTCTCATTCTCCCTCCCTTCTTCCTCTAGGAGTTCTATAATCTTCTTTAGTCTTACTTCATTCTCTTCTAGTACTCTCTCCAAGCTTCTTATCTCCTATTCTTCTTTCTTCCTTGCTTCTTCTTCTCATTTCTTCTTTCTCTCTACTTTCTCCCTTTTCTTCTTCTTGTCATCATTCATGAATTCTTTCCACAATGTTATCAACTCCCTCTCTGATTTTATAAAATCCATCTTCAACTTAATCACTATATCTTTTCACTTTGATACCACTTGATGCAGAGGCTAGTGGATCACTCTTCAAAATCCCTAAATCAAGGGTAGAAGACTCTATTTGGTTGTGAGATACAACTACTCACATCATGCATCCTGACCTAGTCCACCATTCATCCATTCCTAGATCACTTCAAGGATCTAACTCAAGACCTCTCAATGGTCAATATTCTTCCATTGTCTATCTCTATTTCCACTAGACTTCACACCCTCAACTTATCCTTCCATACATATTGGACTATGCGAAGTGATTGTCCCAACCATAAGCATTTAACTTTCCTTGAATAACCCCTTAACTTGGATCAATCCCTATGGATCCACCACTCATTGACACAAGGAGGAAACTCCATCCATCCCCTACACAACATCTAATCCCTCTACCAAACCAACCTATTATGCATCCCTACATTGGAGTGAAAAATACAATCTTACTATCCACTATGACAGTAAACACTTCCTTGAAACAATCACTACAATCACCTTATGCAAAGGGTCCCTTTCCCCTTGACCACTTGAGACACCTTGGGGACACACCACACTACCATACCAAACCCCTGCCTCCTCCACAAAACTTCCTTAGCACATTCATAAAGGAAATTCATCCCAAACTGTTGTCACTATCTGAGACAGAATTGCAGTCACTTCCTTGGTCCAAACTTGTGCCAACTCCTTGCATGGGTCCCTGCAACTCTTGGGATAGTTAGAATACAACTCCTCCTCATTACTGTCCAAGATGAGAGGCTTCTTCAATGTGCCACCTAAAGGAAATTACATTTTAAAAGCTCTCAGGTTAACCTAGTTGAGGGTTACCAGTAACACTTCAAACCCTGTATCTTTTTGTTTACTTAACCAAATGCAATCTCACAAAAAAAAATACATTCAGTTCAATGTAGAAACATGCCCAATCAAAAATATTTCAAAAAAATACATTTATATCACTATATACACGTTTGGATCTGACTGTGACAGAGAAAGAATACAGAAATGCAAAAAAAAACTAACTTTATTTATCTTCAAACTTATCACATCGATCTCTCTACTATTCCATCAGGAATTACATCATTTATAGACTCTTTTAGTCCCTTATAACTGAAAAAACAACCTCGCTAACTTCCCTTGAACCGACTGAAATCAATTAATAATTGATTGTCCTCTAATTAGACCATAAAAAAGGCATTAAATTGTTGTCAAGTTGACAACTAAGTTGTCAACTCAACAACTATATATCAAAAGGCTCCTAATAAATTCAAGTGGTTATTAAAAGACATTAAAACCATAAGAAAATCCCTATTGCTACCCTCAAACCCTTACATTAGCCCTTTAGGCCTTATTTTGCCTATATGGCAATATTACAACTTTTTGCACTTTTAGTGCATCCCATTACAGTTTTGTGGATCTATTGGCCAAATTACATGTATTTAAGACTCTTTAGGTCTCATTTGTCTTCATCTCCTCTTGGATCTCCATTAGGGCCTCATGGTGACCCCTATTCTCTAGGTGCTTCTGCACCATAAATATTGTCGCTTGATTTAAATTCAATGGAGATTGGGATGGAATGCACACATTTCTTTGGTGTGTGGTAATTGTGTTGTTCATAAAGGTTCTCCACCTACACCGTTGATTAGTGTGGAATTAAAAAAACTAATTGTTGAGGTGTTTTAGTGAAATGGTTTTCCTAGTATTATTTTCACCTGCATTTATAGTGGGGCAGATATTGGATAGGCCATAACATAATTCCATTGGTTTCATTTATTGGAAGTACTAAGGATGGATAAATTGTTCACAGAATCTCAAGGATGCCATTGAACTAAACAATTTTTTTTCTCAAGGACTAAATAGCTTTATTTTCACCCATAACCCAAAAGCTAATTTCAAGTGGATTGGTCTTTGCAGTAATGATTATGGCATTGTAAATGTAGCCATTCCAGCTAATGAGGCAAATATTGGTGGTGCATTTGGTGATGAAAAGGAAACGGGTGGAGTTTCTGAAGCTTATTGTCAGTTCTTTTTGGACACTATGTTGATAATTAAAGACATCTTGTCTGTTACATTAGTATGCCATAGAATCAAACTTCACAGCTTCTACTGCTTTGTTAATTCCATATTTTAGAGACACATGGTGGCAGTTGTTGAGACAGTTACGAAAGCTGGAATGAAAAGAGATCAGTTACTAAAAATTGAAGAGTCGCGAAACTAAAAGGATGATGAATGTTGTCTTTAAATATACAATTAAAAGATGAGAAAAAGGTATGCATTTTGATCCCCCTTTTCGTTTGAGGCATGAGTATGACTCAATCAGAGTCCTGGGCGTCTAGATCTCAATTTTGCTGGGGAGAGAGGAGTATATTTTCTATTCAGTAATGATCTTCTAGGTATAGGGATATGATAGCCCATAGGCTATTATCTTTCATCAGGGAAAGGAAGGGATGTATTATGACTCTTTGAATTTAAATATGTTCAATGTGATTGCAGTTAATCTTTGAAAATTAGTTGAATTGTCTTTAATGAGTTCTTGTTCATTGGATTTTTTGTATGCATGTGAAATCTGTGGATTTTAAGTATGCATACGACTGAAGGGGAATTCTAATCTTTCCCTTGGTTTATCACTTGTGGGTGTGGAGATGAATTTTTTTTGAGTCATTAGTTTCCATTATTTTATTACTAAATATTTACTTACGTTCTTGTCATGGTGATGGGAAAAAGTTAGTTAGCTTTCCTGCTTTCTAGTTAAAAGCGTACCCTTGAAAAATTAAAATTATAAGAGGGAGATGTACCTCTAAAATTTAAAGGAAAATCGTTGATTCAATATTGATTTTTGCAACTGTTATTTTCTTATTCGTCTTTCACTCTGTGCACAAAGATTCATCTTCGTGATCATTTTGAAAAGAGCAATCTGTTAACTAGCACCAGACGATTTAAAAAATTTAAAGAAATGGCTAAATTCCAAACTGGAAGGAAAACAAAATATTAGACTGATAATGGTGGTGAATTTTTCTTTAATGGTTTTGATAGATTGTGGAAATGTGGCATTCATAGATAGAATATAACTATATATTCTCCACAAAAAAATGGAATTGCAGAAAGGATGAACATGACATTAATGGACAACGATAGGAGTATCCTAAGTGGTGTTGGCTTAGAACAAAAGTTTTGGGCTGAAGTTGTTGTCATTGCTTGCTACCTAATTAACATGTATCTAACATCAACTCTTGTTGATAAAACTCCAATGGAGGCATGGTTGGGTCATAAGCCTTCATCAAGATATCTTATTAGATCTTATGGTTGGTGAGGCATATGCACATGTGCCAAATGAGAAGTGAACAAAGTTGGATAATAAGGTTGTGAAATGTATCTTCAATAAATAAAGTTATGGTGTGAAAGGATACAATATTTAGGACCATGTTGCACAGAAGGTGATACATAATAGAAGTGTTATTTTTAGATAAAATTGTTAGAATAACTGAGAGGGGGGTGAATCAGTTAGGTCCCAGTTATCCTACAGTCCTGAATTCCTCCATATGTATATAAAAACAAATTCAAACATACAATTCAACTTGGTGAAAATGTATTATGTATGTTCTTGTTAATTACCGAGTAGCAGTGAATTAATAATGTAATTACCGATCTAGGTCAATAAAGTAAAGTGTAAAGTAAAATAGAAATCCACAACAATCATGCACATTTACACAGATTTTTAACGTGGAAACCCTGCTAAGGGAAAAAACACCTAGGACCGGTAACCCAAAATATTTTCAGTCTTCTGAAGTGAGCTCAGTGAAGAGCCAACCATGTTAAAGGTTACAATGCACATTTTTAAATGTGACCTAGTTAGAGGATTTAAAACTAATAGTTATCTCTTGACCATGTATTCACTATGGGGTCAACAAGAAAACACTCAACATTCATTAGAATGTCATAATAAAGACTTTCATTGTCCTACTCGATTAAGAGATTTATCTGTAACAATGGTTAAACTGATAAAGTAATGATCTAATTCAAATACAACTCTATTTTGTAGATTTTCATATCTATGCTAAGTACATAATACCTCTGATCAATTTTTTCACTTTAGTTCATCCCATACTTCATACTTATTCTGCTCGGTAATGCTCTTTCCTCTGTTTGCTTGGTGATGTCTGCAGAAAACGCTCAGTTTTGTCTTTAACCAGTTTGATCTGTCATGCATAAAATTTGCATGTGTGCATCATAGCATCATGTATGATTCAAAATGAATCTATTGTCTCTTATATAGACATCATGTCTCATTTAGTTTGCATCCTTCAAATTTTTTCGCTTAATCTCCATCGTTGATTTTCCCGCTTAAACCATCCTTGGCAGTTGTGTTAAAAACACATTTCAATCTTTGTCGTCCGATCTTCATTAAATTTTCATAGTCGTTTGATCAAAATAACAAACTTTATATTTTACCTCAAATTTATCAATTTCCAGCTCTGCATTCTTCTCGGCCTTGGTTTAATTAAACTGCTTGGTTAATACCTTGTTGTGTCGATGATCCCTTGCTCGGTTATCACTGTGCTCGGTATACACTATGTTTCAATCGGTGTTCACTGTCTCTCGGTGTATACAAAACTCTTCATTTACCGACCACATAATTATTGTTTGTTCCAAATATTCAATCGATAACAAAAGTTTCCACCATAATGATACTCACATAAGTTGACATCAATGACAATACATTAATTGATAATGTTTATCATCACATCTGTAACTCGATTGACTATCAACAAATGACTTCAAATATACAATCAGTTGTAGTTCATCAATCTCTCCCTTTGGCATTGATGGAAACACAATATGAAATATGCAATATAAATATGCCATACAACAAATACCAAACTTTTGTTCTACAACCTCAACAATTTTGTAGCTCTCACTAGCTTGAATATATAAAATGTGTCAGTATAAACAAAAACTCACCATGCAGACTCTCCCTACAGTTTTGAATTTTTTGTTCTTGAGTCTCTGTAGATTAGATATGTCTCTCCCTTTCTCTTTTCTGATCCCTTTAGTGGATAGATATTTCATTGATCATCTCTCCCTTTGACAACAATGCCAAAAAGAAATATGCAACTCTTTAGTAGCCAAATAAAATATCTTTAATGTTCGGTGCAGTAGGTATCTTTCAATGCACTGATATGTCTGTGTCAGTCTAGTTCATCTTTACATCAACATGATTGATATTCTGATTTCATGTGGGTTGATGCAACCTCCTAGTCAGCTTAGTGACCAATAGATAAGGGACAAACCCCTAGTCTACCTCTCAAGTACTCAAATGTATCCTTCGGTAAGGGTTTGGTGAATATGTCTGCAAGTTTTTATTTTGATTGTACATATTCCAGTATCACTTGTTTATCTTGTACTTGTTCCCTCAAGTAGTGATATTTGATAGATATGTGATTTTTCTTTGCATGCATCACAGGATTCTTTGAAATATTAATAGCACTTGTATTATCACAATAAATTATCACTAGGTCAGTGATCTCTTCATTCATTCCTTTCAATAGTTGTTTGATCCATGCTATGTTCGAGTTTGCAGCAGCAACAACAACAACATACTCTACTTCTGCAGTTGACTGAGATATGCATGTTTGCTTGTTTCTTATCCAAGCAACTAATCTTTCTCCAATAAAGAATGCTCCACTAGTAGTGCTCTTTCTATCATCAATGTTCCCAACCCAATCAACATCAGTATAAACTTTGAGTTTGAACTTTCTTTATCTTTTATACCATAGTCCATAATCCTCAGTATTCTTCAAATATCTAAAAATTCTTTTTACAGCAGTCATATGTGATTCTCTGGGATTAGCATAAAATATTGCTACTATTCCAACTGTGTGTGCTGTGTCAGGTCTTGTGTGTACAACATGCGTCAATTTACCAATCATAGATCTATACAAAGTTTGATTTACCTCAGGTTTCTTGTCTTCTTTTGTCAGTTTTCATCCTGTCACCATAGGTGTTCCAAATGTTTTGATTCTTCCATTCTGAATTTCTTCAATACTTCCTTGATGTATTTTTATTGAGTAATGTAGATACCTATAGTCTGTTGTAAAATTTCCAATCCAAGAAAAAAATTGATCTCACCCAACATTGATATTTCAAATTCTTTCCTCATTTCATCAGCAAATGAAGTGCATGGGTTATCATTACCTCCAAATATAATATCATCAACAAATATTTCAAAAATAAGGGTCTTATCATCATTTCCTCCTTTTAAATACAAATTGTTATTATCATTTGTTCTAATAAATCCAATACTTATAAGATAGGAATGTAATCTTTCATACCATGCTCTCGGTGCTTATTTCAATCCATATAAAGCTTTGTGTAACTTACATGTACCATGTTTTTCTGATCAGGATCAACAAATCCTCCAGGAACCTCTTCTTCCAGTATTCCATTCAAAAATGTAGACTTAACATCCATTTGATATACTTTGCATCCTTTATATGTAGCGTATGCAAGTAATATTCTTACTCCTAAAATTCTAGCAATGGGTACAAAATTTTTGCCGTAGTCAATTCCTTCTTCTTGTGCATACGCTTTGCAAACTAATCTTGCTTTAGCTTTGGTTACATCCCCATTCTCATTCAATTTGTTTTTGAATATCCATTTGGTGCCAATGAAATTTTTATCACTTGGTCTTGGTAGTAATGTCCATGTCTTGTTTTTCTGTATCTTCTCAATTTCCTCATTCATGGCATTAATCCATTCTTACTTTTCTAATGCATCTCTAACATTCTTAGGCTCAAATTCACAAATTAAACAAGTTTTATCTCTCAACTTACTTATTGTCATCATGCCAACTCTTTTATCTCCAATAATCTGATTTTGTGGATGATGTCTTCTCACATATTTAGCAAGTATAGGTTCAACTCTTTGTTCTTCCTTGTCTTCTCCTGTAGGTTCATTGTGTTTTGGTTCATGATCTTTAGTTTTGGCATTTTCCTGATTCTCAGTCTATGCTACCTGTTTCCTAGTGGCATTACCCTGTTGCACGGTAACATTAGGCATCTGCATCGGTATAGTATCAGGTTCTTCCATGTAGACAAATCTACTATAATATTTTGGTTCTTTCATGTTGTCCTTATCATTTTTCTCAGCAAATTCATCAACTTTCACATTTGCACTTTCAATGATTTTTTTAGATGTCTTGTTCAAACATTTGTAAGCTTTACTCTTAGTAGAATATCCAAGAAATATTCCTTCATCACTTTTTGAGTCAAATTTACCATTTCGTTCATCTGTCATAATATAACACCGACTATCAAATATTCTAAAATAGCTCAAATTAGGTGTATAACCATACCATAGATCATAAGGTGTTTTATTTGTATCTTTCTTCAATTGTACTTGGTTCAGTGTGTAAATAGCTATGCTGACCGCTTCTCTCCAGTATGTTTGTGTAACACTCTTTTCAATCATCAGTGTTCTGGCACAATCTACAATTGATTTGTTCCTTCTTTCAATAATTCCATTCTGTTGTGGTGTCCTTAGTGCTGAAACCTATCTTTTGATTCCATAATCATTACAAAAGTTAGTGAACTCATCATAAATAAATTCACCTCTTCTATCAAATCTCAAACACTTCAAATCTCTACCAGTTTCTTTTTCCACTTTAGCTTTATACCATTTAAACATCTTAAATGCTTCATATTTTTATTTTAGGAACATGACAGTCATCATCCTAGAGTAGTCATCAACAAATAAAATAAAGTATGTGTCCCCATAATAGCTCTTTGCTCTCATTGGTCCACATAGGTATGTATGAACTAACTCCAAAATATCATTAGATGAAAAATATTTGCTCTTGAAACTAGATTTTGACATCTTTCCCATTTGACAATTTTTCCACCTTACATGGTCTGGTTTAGATAAGCTTGGTATGCCTCTAACTTTTCTTTTCTTACTAATCTTAACCATGTTGTCAAAATTTACATGACAAATCCTTTTTTGCCATAACCATATATCTTCATTCTTTTTCAACAAGCAAATAGTTTCAGCAGTGTCAAGGTAGAATAGGTTACCTTTAGATTCTTCACCAGTGTCGATTAGCTTTCCTGTTCCATCATAGATTCTAGCTTTTCTATTCTCAAATGCAAATCGATGACCTGTGTTATTCAACTGTGAAACACTCAACAGATTATAGTTAATTCCTTTTACCCAATATGCATTCTCACATTTGATTTGATTTTTCAGCATAATAGTACCTTTTCCTTTCACTTGATAAGGTGTATCATTTCCCATTCTAACAAGTCCACCATCATAATGTTCAAGAAATTCAAATTTTCCTTTATCTCCAGTCATGTGATGTGTACAGCCAATATCAATAACACAAATGTCATTCTTAATAACTTTATATATAATTGTTGTTTCTAAATACATTTCATCTTCATTTGAATCATCTTTCAAAGCTACAAACATTGTCTCAATATCTTCATCATTGTCAAAACCACTGTCATTATCTTTATCTTCAACAATGTAAAAAACCTTATTGCCTTTATCTTTGTAATCTCGGTTATCTCTTCTGTCAAACTATTAGTTTCTTTTGTAGTCTCAGTCATCTCTTCTTTCATTAGATCTATCATTTCTTTCATCATTCTTTTTGTTAGGAAATCTTGCAGCAAAATGGCCATTCTCTTTACAGTTAAAACATATCAAAGGTAGTTTACCTTTATATCTTCCTTTACCTCTATGCAATCTTCAAACCATTAAAGCTTCAAGTTCATCAAGTTCCTTGTCATCACTATCACTGTCACTATTATTTCTGATTATGTGTTTGCTACTAGATTTACCAATTTTCAAAGTAGACATAAATGTGGATTCCATAGATGGTACAATACTGTTGTCAAAATTATTCAGATCAAAAGAAATCAATCTTCCAACAAGACTATCAGCAGTAATATTATTTTCAGGTGATGCTCTCATTTCATGTACTACAGAGACTCTTATAAAATAAATAGGCAATAAAGTTCTAAGAATCTTACTCACAATAGTGTCTTCATCAATAGTTCCACCTGCTCCTCGAATAGCATTCACAACTTCCTTAAGTCGGGTATTTTACTCTGTTATGTTCTCACCTTCTTTCATTCTCACATCATCAAACTTTCCTTGAAGACTCTTAGCTTTGGCTCTTAGTACATTTACATCACCTCCATAAACTATTGTAAGCTGGTCCCACATCTGATTGGTAGTTGTACATGTCTTGATGTCCTCAAATTCAGAATCAGTAAGTCAAGAAGCAATCTCCACCATGATAAGGTTGTGTTCATGTTTTTCTTTCATCTAATTAATAGTCAAAGGTCCAGTAGGTAGAATGAATTCATTATCCAGATAATCTGTAATGTTGTCTCCAATCCCTGATAGGTATAGACTCATTCTTCTTTTCCATGTCAGGAATTCATCCTTGTTCAGCTTTGGTGTGTCTCTCTTATACATATTCTGATCTTTAGCTTAAGTCCTTGAAAACTTTCTTCTAAGTACTGTATGCTCTAATACCAATTGTTAGAATAACTAAGAGGGGGGTGAATCAATTAGATCTCAGTTATCTTATATCCCAAATTCCTCCATATTTATATAAAAACAAATTCAAACATATAATTCAACTCGGTGAAAATGTATTATATATGTTCTTGTTAATTACCGAGTAGCAGTAAATTAATACTATAATTACCAGTCTAGGTTAATAAAGTAAAGTGTAAAGTAAAATAACAATCCACAACATTCATGCACATTCACATAGATTTTTAATGTGGAAACCTTTCTTAGGGAAAAACCACCTAGGACCGGTAACCCAAAATATTTTCACTCTTCTGAAGTGAGCTCGGTGAAGAAACAACCATGTTAAAGGTTACAATGCACACTATTAAATGTGACCTGGTTAGAGGATTTAAAACTAACAGTTCTCTCTTGACCATGCATTCACTATGGGGTCAACAAGAAAACACTCAACATTCATTAGAATGTCATAATAAATACTTTCATTGTCCTACTCGGTTAAGAGATTTATCTGTAACAATGGTTAAACTGATATAGTAATGATCTTATTCAAATACAACTCTATTTTGCAAATTTTCAGATCTATACTAAGTACATAATATCTCTGATCAATTTGTTCACTTCATTTCATCTCAAAATTCATACTTATTCTGCTCGATAATGCTCTTTCCTCTATTTGCTCAGTGATGTCTGCAGAAAACGCTTGGTTCTGTCTTTAACCAGTTTGATCAGTCATGCATAAAATTTGCATGTGCGTATCATAGTATCATGTATGATTCAAAATGAATCTCTTTTCTCTTATATAGACATCACGTCTCATTTAATTGACATCCTCCAAATGTTTCCTCTTAATCTCCATTGTTGATTTTACAGCTTAAACCATCCTTGTCAGTTGTATTAAAAACACGTTTCAATCTTTGTCGTCTAATCTTCATTGAATTTTCATAGTTGTTTGATCAAAATAACAAAATTTATCTTTTACCTCAAAATCATCAATTTCCAGCTCAACATTCTATTCAGCCTTGATTTGATTAAATTTCTTAGTCAATACCTTGTTGTGTCAGTGATCCCTTGCTCAGTTATCACTGTGCTCGGTATACACTATGTTTTACTTAGTGTTCACTATCTCTTGGTGTATACAGAACTCTTCATTTACCGACCACATAATCATTGTTTGTTCCAAATCTTCAATCCATAACAAATATTTTCCAGCATAATGATACTCACATAAGTTGACATTAATGACAATACATTAACTGATAATGTTTATCATCACATCTTCAACTCGGTTGACTATCAAAAAATGAATTCAAACATACAATCAGTTGTATTTCATAAAAAATAACCCTTTTATTACATTGAAGCCCAAAAAAACTTAAAAGGAAGATGTGATTTAACCTCCTTCTATGCCTAAGAAATTTGAATCAAGACCCTTAGATAGACCAGAGGTTGAAGAGAGCTCATCTAGCTTTGAATCTTAGCTTGTGCAAAGGTCTACAAGGTATAGACAACCACCTAGAAGGTATTCACATGATGATTAGAGATGTGATTTTACTTTAAATATTAGCATGGATGAACCTAGATCTATAGAAGAGGCATTTGGTATGAATGATGTAGAATCCTAAAAAAATGCTATGGATGAAGAAATTACATCTTTGAAAACTAATGATTCATGGGATCTTGTACCATTGCCTGAAGGACAAAAAAATGTTGGTTGTGAATGGATTTTCAAGAAAAAAAAAGTGTTCAGATTGCGGTATTTTGATGTATAAAGCAAGGTTGGTTGCAAAATGATACTCTTAAGATGAGAGTGTTGATTATGGTGATATATTTTCTCCTATTGCAAAAATGAAATCCGTTAGATTTTTTTTTTTCTATTGTTGTTTCTTATGATTTAGAGGTTGGTAAAATGAATGTGGAAACTACTTTCCTTCATGGTGATTTGGAGGGGGCTATTTACATGACACAGTTGAAGTACTATATGGTAAAAGGTAAAAGTAATTTGGTTTGTAAATTAAAGAAATATTTGTATGGCCTCAAGAAGAGTCTTATTATGTGGTACCATAAATTTGATACATATGTGTTGAGTTTGAGAATTGAGCATTCTAAACCAAATCACTATGTTTATTATAAATCTGATGGTGATCATTTCTTGTACATTGCATTATATGTTGATGATACTTTATTTATTGGTAAAGAGAAAGGTATGATTGTAGAATTTAAGTTCCAACTTGCTATTAAATTTTAAATGAAAGATCTTGGTGCAACAAAACACATTCTTGGGATGGAAATTAAAAGAGATAGAGTGAACAAAAAGTTATGGCTAGGCTAGGGTAAGCATGTGAACTTACTTTAACAAAAGTTTAACATGATAGATTCTAGACCATTATGTGTTCCTTTTACAGTTGGAAAAATTCAAATATTTTAGATAGTCCTACCTCCCCAGTAAATATGAAATATATTATTAGAGTACCTTACCTGAGTGCATTTAGAAGTTTGATGTATAATATGGTCTGTACTAGATCGAGCTTTGCCCAATCAGTCGGAGTTCTTTCTAGATATATCTAATCCTGGTAAAGTTCAATGGAATGTAGTTAGAAGAGTCTTCATATATTTGTAGGATACCTCAGAGTATTCTTTGTGTTATTATGGTAATTTACTAAGAGACAAGATATTCCTTGATATTAATGGCTATGTGGATTTGAAATAGGCATGTGATATTGATAGCAGAAGATCCACAATGCTTATGTGTTTACTTTATTTGGTGATGCAATTAATTAGATAGTAAGAAACAAATTATGGTTTCTTTGTCCACTATTGAAGTTGATTATATAGAAACCACTCACACTTGTAACGAATTCATTTGGTTTAAGATATTGTATTCAAATATTGGAATAGAATAAGGACTAGTGACAATTTATTGTGAAATTTAAAGTGTGATATACCTATCAAAGAACCCACTTTTCATGTTATTGACCAAGCATATTGATGTTTAATATCATTTTGTCAAAGATGTGGTTGAGGATGGTAGGGTAAAGCAGATTAAGATAGATACTTTGATGAATGTTGTAAATTTGTTAACTAAAGTTGTAAGCACATAAAATTTCATATGGTCTTTGGAGCCTATGGGCCTCATGATCCCTAGCAATTAAATTATAGCATAGATACCCCCTTTTCTCTTGCAATGTATTCAAAAATTTGGAGATTGTTAATAAAATATGTTTCAACCTTGAATTTACATATGGTTACTATTTATAGTAAGTTTACATTTGGACACAAATTTTTCCAAAGATTCGGATGAGCTAGATAAGCATGCTGGTAAATTTTTGTTGCAAGATCAAGTTTAGATTAGAAGATATTAAAGTTTCCATATTTGAAGTTGTCGAAGAAATTTTACAAATTAAACTTTGAAGGCTTTAGGGGTTCCAAAACGACCCAAAAGTGTCCATAATCGACGTAGCAGGTTATAGCTTCATAGAGCACATCACAAGATTTTTGACACTTCAAACATTTCAGAAATCGGGCACCTGGTTTAAAATTTATGGCCTCCAAAAGTTGGGTCTCCTAAAATAGGAAATATAAAAATGTGTTCGACACATAAATGAGTTGTAAAAGGGAGTTACATGTGTTGGTGTGTGTTTTGACACATCATAGGGCATCTTACATTAAGGGATTTTCAGCCCATGATTTTGTAATACTATTTGATGATTTCATGTATTGTATATCCTATATATTAGGTACATGATTTAAAGGTTGTGTAAGTCTAATAGTGGTTTAGTTACCTTTAGATCTTCATTTTTGATACTTTTGTGAGAAGCTTTCTCTGCAAATATATTTTAAGCTATTATTAGTTTTTGACTAATATATTGGGTGGAGTTTGGAGAATGTTTCTCTTAAAAGGGTATTCACTATGTAAATCAATGTGTTGTGGTATGCATGTTACTTGTGTTTATTTCTTTTAAGTTTCTGTAACTGTTGTAAAGATTTGAGAAAGTTTAAATTTTTAACATAACTCTCCTTGCAAGATTTGTGTAGAAAGTTATTCCGCTAACTTAATTTCCTTACAAATGTGTGTGTTGACACACCATAGGGCATCTTAGATTAGAGATCATATGGGCCCCACTTTTTAAATAGTTCTAGCCAACAGTTTTGTAATACTTTTTTATAGTTTCATTTATTGTATCTATTATATATTAGGTAGGTAAGATGGAGGTTGTGTGTAAGAGTCTTATAGCCATTAAGTACCTTCAGATCTCTCGTTGGTGATACTCCTTTGGAATGTGAGGTTTTTCTCCCAAAAGATATTTTCCATGTAAATCGATGTGTTTTGATATGCATGTTATTTATGTGTATTTCTATCAAATTTATGTAATTTTTATAAAGATATGTAGCCTTTTTTGCATAACCCTCTTCTCAAAGTTCTTATAAGAAATTGTTTCTACCTTGATCTCCTTACAACTATCGTATTTGAATTTCACATTAATTACATTTTTTTTTTTCTTTTGATAGATAATAGGAAAATGCCAAGTGTTTTTATTAATATTCAACCTATTTTACAACCCAACTCACTAGGGGCACTAGTAGGAAAGAGTGGGATAGAGAAAACCTTCGGTCTTGCCACAAAAAGGAGATATTTTCTTTTAGATACAACAACTTACAAACATCCTGACTTACATATTTGGGGTAATGATAAGGAGCACAATGTACTCAATTACATACTATAACAGTATACAGCAGTGCAGTGTGGTACAGATTCCTTGTGATTCAATCAAAGAATAACTGAAAAGGACATGTTGATCTCCAATCCTTCTAAGTAAGATTTTTTTCCTTATGGCCTCCTAGACCTTGAGCTGATTGTTTTATCCAATTTCATCACTCTTGTATTGGTTGCAGAATACACAAAAAATTTCTTGCCACACTGGTTAGTAACCATGAGATTCTTATTACACATGCAATATATATAGTGTACCAGAATGACATATTCCCATGAGTTTAAATCTTCATTATACTATCATACCATACTAGAGTTCACAAGTTAACACCTATCATAATATATACATAATTAAAGTGAAGTAAAGGTGAAAGGTATAACATATCAGTCCAAAACACAAAGGTAAGGTCAACTATACTCTCACATTTATGATTCAAGAAGAGATTCTCTTTTTCTTCAATAAAATACTTAGTATTAGAAAGAGACCGAGCTTAGCTTTACCAAGTTATAAATGAAGATTATACTCAATTATCTTCATCCATAATTTACTTAAGAGAATACAATATCTCAACTTCCTATTTCCTTAGTAAGCCAACCTATCTTAGAATGAGCTCTAAAGAATAAAATATATTTCCTGCTAAAAGCCTTTTTTCAGTAAAAAGCATGATTATTAGATTAGGTTTTTCAACAAAATACCATAATTCATGATATCTAATTCAACTTTCAGGCTACTATACTCAGTCAATTACTTCCATATTTCATAAAGCCAACATACCATTTAACAGTAAGAAATGGAAAGAATGACATAAAAACTCCAAGCACAATAAGAGAGGGGGATCATGCCCTCTTGTGATTTAAACTTAGATATCAACTTCATATCTTCCTTCAGTATTCCTAGAAATTATTGGTTATAAAATCTTGATAACCTTCTATTTATCTATCATCTCGGTTTCATCAAAGGTGTATACATATTATAACATTATTACCACCAGTCACTATGCTTTATTCTTTCAACCAATCAATTCCTTCATAACCAAATAACATTTAACATCAAATGAGGAAAATAAGAAATACCCTAGATAACATGATGAGTTGTATGTATATTTCTAATCATTCTAAAGTTTAGAACCAGTCTATGTTAGTTGGAATGACATAAAGTAGAGAACTAGGAAAAATGATAGTAACAACATAAATACGTCCACACTCTAGAAGCAGAAGAAAACTTAAAGATATCTACTGAAATAAAAGAAAGAAATAAATATCTGAATAGATTAGTATATATATATATATAAAGCACGGGAAAAAGAGCAGTTAAAAATAAACAACAGGTATAATTACTATAGACGTCCAAACTTATACTTATTAATTGAATCCATTAATAACCTCTATAACATCATAATTAATTAATTATTATGTTGTATTCCTCTACCTACATAATTAAATTTATTTAGGTTCACTCTAAAGTATTTAAATGTAACTTAAATACTCCCTCTCTAAGGTATTAAATTTATTTAATACATCGCCCCCACAAATTTCCCTTTTAAATACGGTCTTATTTATTTAATCCTACACATCTCTAATATTCTTCTAAACCTGGATTAATCTAAATCTCATTTTAGTTTAATCCTAATCCTAACCTAGATCCTAACCTATACCCATCACTCTCATCCAAATAAGCCTACTCACTAATTAACTAAGGTTAATTAGTCTAATTGCTTGATTCCTAACCTATTTATTACTAATCATTTGCTCACACATGTGTGAGCTTTTCTTCCAAAGATTGAACTTTCAAATCATTTCCTTTTTCTTCCTAAACAAGGGTCTCTTACAACCCTTATGACATCTCTTACACTATATAAAAGTGTTTAATTGGCTTCTTCCTCTTACATCTCTTACATAGGTACTTCCAAGTACCCTTGATCTGTCACATCCAAATATTTTGCTCCAACATGTGAGTAATTATCTCTCTCATTTAGCCTATGTGTCCCTTTTGTATCTCCTATGTGGATGCCACATAGATTCCACCTCATCCAAGCCTCTACTCTCCCTTCAAAAATCTATAAATATAGGCCTTCTCCTCTCACATTTCATCTCTCAATTCTTGCATTTTTATTGTGCTAACATAGCTCTAGATTTTGTACTTGTTTTCATGATTTCAATCCTAGTTTCTTGCTTAAATCATTTAGAGATCATTTAGGATAACTTGGTGAATGAATCTAGTTTCTAATCTTGAATTTTCATATTATCATTTAGCTTAAGATCATCATCTTGGAAGATTTGATACTAGTTCTTCATACTAGCTCTTGAATCTCTCCTTCTTCATCAATATTGCATTCATTCGTTGCATTGTCACTTGAGGATCCATTCATTTGTGTTTGAGAGAGTACATCCACACTTAATCTTTTGAGAAAATCAAACAAGTAATAATAGGGTGCAATAAACTTGTTTTAGCTTAATATGATGTTATGAGTATTTCTTTTTTCTTTCATGCTTATTTCATGTTTTGAATCTCTTCATGTGGTAACCCACTAACGTTCGCATCTTTAAGCTAGATCCCAAAAGATTTTGAAGATTTTCTCATACACATTATGCCATGCCTAGTGGGACACACGTCCCTAAATTATTCTTAACATTTCTTCCTCATTGAAAAAATTTTCCAAGCTCTCGGATCAACATCTATGCTTTCACGCAAAGGCCTCTGCATATACATCAGTTCTGTCTGAACCATCATTCAACGTCTGCGCTGAATCAGATACTACGCCTCACACCAGCATCTCCCCCGAGAAAACTCCCTAACATTTGTTTTGGTCCATAACATTGTTTTTGTAGGGTTTTAAAGTGTTTTTCAGCATCTTTTGGGAATTTAGCATTCTATTTTGTGTCATAAGTCAATCTTATAGGGGGTCCTAAGGCTAAAATTGCTAAAAAAATTGATCATTAATGTAAACCACACTAAAATACTCCATTTTTAACAATATAGGGAGGCTCAAATTTGGATTTTTGATAGAGTTGGCTTAATAAGGAAGTTGTTTTGACACTTTGTTGCATTTTTGTCTTGCAGGTTACAATGAGGTCTGTGTATATGTCAGTTCAGATTTCAACGTCTGTGGATATGTCGATTCAGCAAAATCACCGATCGGCGTCTCCACTCTGAGAACCGACGTCTCTACTTGTATTGTTTCCTGACTATTTTTTAGTATTTTCTCTGGTTTTGTCATTTCACAATAGTTTATAGAATTGACATCTTTGCCTGTAACCGGAGTCTGCGCCCAGTATTGAATATTTTTGTGTTTACTAACAGTTTTTTTGGTGATTTTTCTCAATTCAAACGTTTGTCAAAGACCCATACTCAAAAAAATACTAACCAATTGTGTTTGCAGCCCGCTTGTGAAAGAAATAATTTGAAATTACTCACACTATCTTGCAGGTTGTCATCATCAAATAAACCAAACGATCATTCCTGGTTAATGTTTCTAGGAACATAGTTTAATTAGGAGGTTGTTTGTGTGATTCAAAATAAGCATTAGGGGATTATGTTATTGTTAAAATAATAATATAAATACAGAGAGAAACAGGAAATGTTTAATTCAATGAGCAGGAGATAGGAGATTTACTATGAATTATCACAAAACAAGGAGCATTCACCAAAGGAAAAACAACAAGGAGACAAGATTTTGGAAGGGGGAAAAGCATGAAAAAAACCCCCGTGAATAAGTATGAATGGGAAAATTGCCAAGAATGAGAGAGAGTGAGAGAGAGAGAGAGAGAGAGAGAGAGCCAAGCTCATACAAAATGAGTCACTTGAAGTGATGAAGTGCTACAACTAGTGCTTGGACTAAAGAAATGAGAAGAAAACATCTCTTAAGTAGAGATGGAAGAAGGAGTTGAAGTGTAACTCCCATGTGCATGTGAGCCACATTCATAAAGTGTGTGTCACTTGTGATATTTCCTCTTAGGGAGGAATCTAAGGGATACCTTGGTTTATCCCAATAATACAACCAAGGGATTACAAATTACATAAAATGAATCACCGACATAATGCAAGTAAAGATTAATTTCTAACACCCCCCTTTAATCTTTACTTGGGGTTTTACAAAAAATTTCAACTGGATTATCCTTCGTGTAGTAGAGGAGGAGAACTGGATTTTCTTCACTTTGAGCTGATATTAGGTGATGGTGCAATGATAAATGCTTTGATCTTGAGATAGGAGTCCTTTGAGTGTTGCAATACACGGGTTTAGGTGCTTGTTGAGATAGGCCCAAATGTTCAACTACATAGTTTCTTCTCCAAGAAGTATCACCTGAAAAAAGATAATAACCACAAGTGGATCTCCCATAATTGGGATCTCCCTTTTGATATGAATCAGTAAAATCAGATTGAGAATCATTAAATGTAATTACATCATAAAGAGGTTTTGTAAACCAAATGGATTGATTACTAGATACATAAGAAAGAATAGAAATAGAACAATCACCATCAATAATATCATCAA
>MU227365.1:2450968-2470258 GCA_018584345.1 Thuja plicata
GGAGAAAGGCTCCCTTTTATATGAAACTAGGGCACAATCTTCTAAGGAGGCCCACATAGGATAATTAAATTCCCATTAAAGCCCTTTACCCCTAGGAGAGGACCTATATTAAATATAATTTAGGAATAGACGCTTTGGAACCTGAAACAGCCGACCCGGAAGCAGGAAATAACTTTTGCAAAGACCGACATCCGGAAACTGCAAGACCCAAAAGTTTGAACCCTGGGTCAAGGTCGAGGTCGACCTTGACCTAGGTCAGGGTCAAGGTCAAGGTCGACCTTGACCTAGGTCAGGGTCAAGGTCAAAATAGACCAANGACCTAGGTCAGGGTCAAGGTCGACCTTGACCTAGGTCAGGGTCAAGGTCGACCTTGACCTAGGTCAGGGTCAAGGTCAAAATAGACCAAAAAGGTCGACCCTGACCTTGAAGTCTAAAATCTCAGGTCTACAGTCCAAAATGCAAAAATCAGGCTGGAAAGAAGTGGAAAGAGGGACAAAACAGGGGGAAAGCTAGGTCTAACTCAGGAACCCATTCAAGGTGCTTGATATGACCCCAAACCACTTACTCAGAAGGATAAAAAATTCTACAATGGAAGTGCTTCCATTTCTCGACTATACAGTAAGGATGGTACTCATCCGAGTACATGACCATTTTATGTGGTTGGATGAATCGATTAAGATAATCAATAATGTCTTGCACATCATCACCGGATTCCCTATTGGAAATAGACCCAAGTAAATAAAGAAAATTGACAAGGGTAAGCTCATCGAGATAACCAAGGTACAATGGGATGGCAGAGGAATGAGGATATCTATTGTTGAGGATCTTGAGTTAAGGTATGCATGCAATATTATATCTTACTGAGTATTTCAATCATCCTGAGTGGATAGTGTACCCTATGGAGTAGTAGACCTGGCATTTAAGATAGCGAAGAAAGGACTTCAGATAGATATTTTTGAAGTTTTTCTTAATAAAATAGATGACAACATGAATACAAACAGAAAGGCAAAGACCAACACTTTGAAATTTGGTTCATTATTGGTATGTATTTTCTTTTACTATCAGAATTCATTTCCCTCTATTGGAGATATAGTATGGAAAACTAATAAGATGGTCATCTATCAAATAAATGAATATATACAAAGTCTAGGAGACAACTTTGATACAATTATGTCTGATTACTTTTTGAAATTTCAAGAAAGAATACATAAGAGAAGAGTTCCACATCAACTAATTGCTAAGTATCAGGATAATATATATTTTGAGGTAGATATTGATGTTTGTATTATCAAGGTTGTTGAGCCTAGAGTTGAATGGATTCAACCGATGGGATATTAGCTAGACATTGGTATTGGTTCAAAATAGATAGAAGCACTACCTGCTAAACCAATTGATCCTAATGAAAGAGGTATGGCACTTATGAAGAAGTGAAAGATAAAATTAAGCAAGGTATAATGGTACCTAGGTCAATCAAGAAAGAAAGCAAGATGATTGATGTTTTATCAAAAACTCTTGGAGTTAATGATAGATTGGATAAGGACACTAAGAATGAACATGTGCAACTATCTTCACTGAGAAAAAGAGGAATTGGAAGTCACACCAGATCCTCAATAGAACTGAGAGAAAATAAAGTTGCAGAGGTAGTACAACCGAGAGGAAAGACTTATGTAAGATCCAGGGGAAGGACACAACCTGCATGTACCAGAAGAAAATTATTACTTGGTAATGAAAGTGAAACAGAGTCTGATGAGGCAATCAAGTCTATACCAGTTGCAGACCTTTTACATATTCCACAAATTTTTGATGAATTTCTAGAAGAATTACAGAAATCAGGAAGATTAGGAGCCTTCAGGCAAGCCAAATATGGCTATATGTGCTGAGATAGTAGCTCAAAAGGCTGAACAGGAGAAGTTATTGGCGAAGAAAAAGAAGGTAAACATATTAGAAAATGTGAAGGATATTTTCAAGGACATCGTTCCTAAAGCTACAGTTGATGAATCTGAACCTCTATTAGAAAAATTTGGTGATTTATCCCAACAAATTAAAGGACACAACAAGGATATGACTGAATACATGTGTAAGATTCACAACGAGAGTATGGAGAAGAAGTCGATGGAATATTTGTTGAAAGCAATTAATATAGAGAAGGTAACTCTTTCTGAGTTATGTTCTGAAGTTTAAGCCCAATTGACATCCATCATTTCATCATTTAATTATTTCAAAAGTTCAATATTCTTTCAAACTTTACCAAGAAAATCAAGGAGGAAGACATTGAAAAAGAGCTGACTGAGCAACTTAAGGAATTAACTACCGAGCCTGGAGCATTCTAGACTTAATACTCTAAGATCCAAGAACTCATGGGAGTTCAAATTTCATTGAGACAAGAGGAGGATAAGATCATATTGGAATTGCTTGAATTGCAATCATTGCTAATTCCCCACATCCAATCTATGCAGATACACTTGAAGAAAGCCAAAGAACTAGCAAGTTTTCCATATGTCAGCACACTAGACACTATAGTTGGTTTATCTACAGATATCACAGAGCATATTGTTATACTACAGAATCTTTGAGACACATGGGATACTATACTTTCAGGCGTACAACAGAGGTATAAACATCTTTTTGATCAATAAGTTTTACTTTTTGCACTTTTTGTCAATAAAGGGGGATATATATCTTAGTAAAAAAAAGGAGATATATATACATGTGAAAAAAAAAATATATATATATATATATATGTGGAAAATGAAAAAGAAGAATTGTATATGTATAGGGAGTAACCTCCAAGGGGGAGTTACAAAATTTTGATGACTTTGGTGATTTTGTCAAAAATGCCCAACTAATGTCAAAGGGGGAGATTGTTATCTCTACAAGATATTTTTTTGTCATTAGTTTTGTCGAAGTCATGGATTCAAGGAGAATTAGTCAGGGAAAGGAGATAGTCTAGTATTAGGCTAGTCGCTAATGCACACCGAGACAGTCGGTAAAGTAAAAAAGTTAAAGACACTATACCGAACACCTATAATTACTGAGTGACACACTACACCAAGCACATGTGTAGTACACCGAGTTGATAGTCACCAAGTATTGAAGATCATTTAACCAAGTATTGAGAAATTACTCAATCGAGTATTGAGAAATTACTCAACCAAGTTAGACAGTTAATTTAGAACGTGATCATATCACATTTAATGATTGTTAGAGCATTAATTAAGATTCTACAAGCACATAGAATGGTTTGTTACATGATCAACAATTTAAATAATTCAGAGTGAAGATCTAAGACATAGATCAAGCGACAAAAAGAAAGTTTGTTATTTCCAAGAAAAATAACAAGTACCGAGGTAAAAGTGACATGGTCACCGAGCTAGAAAGATGATCTAATGCTCAAGAAAAATTCATAGTGTACCTAACATATAAGATTAAGAGGAATAATAAGTGAAAGGATTTTTTGAAGAGAAAGAGTAGAGAAGATAGCACTGAGCAGAGATTCCATTACAGCAGAGCAGAACATAATATTGTTATAGTTTAAGATTGATTTTACACCATCAGAGCACATAGAGTCTGATCAACATTTACATTTGATGCACTTATTGCAGACATTATTAAGTTATTTGATACTATTGTATTGAGAACTTTAAATCCCAATACTGGGTAGATCTTAACCGATCTTATATTTGTAAATCTTTTAACAGGGTACATCTCTAAGTGTAGAAATTGTAAAAATCCCTTAACCAAGTAGACCTAACAAGTATTGTATACTCTTAATCGGGTAAGCTATCAGAAATAGCTAAACTTTGTAGCTCTAACCGAGAACCCTTTATACTATAGTTAGTGAAGGTTGTGGGTGTCATCCCCACCACATTTTTCCTCTAACCAAGGATTTTTTTGTTACCAAAATCATGGTGTTATGATTTCTATTGTTTAATTTTTTTATGTTATGATTTTATCAGCTTTATATTACTTTCATTTCAAAGTTATGAACTCGGTAATTAGCATGCAGCAGTATATGATTTATCAGCGAATGTGGTTAGAAATTTTTTAGTGGTACTGATTCAACCTCTCATCTTAGTCCCAAATTTCCATATTTATTCCAGCAATAGTGAGGCAGACATAATGAACGATGTCATTACCATCAAAGATTATGACAATCTGAAACGCACATCTGAAGGCACCATCCCATTGCCTATCAAATTGGGCCCAGTAGCAAAAAACACAATCTTCCATGTTGATCTTGATCTTCCCTTCAACATCCTCCTTGGACGCCCCTTGATTCACTCCAAGTAGGCCATTCCCTCCACCTACCATTAGTGCATCAAATTTCCACACAATGCCACTGAAATTACCATCCGTGCAGATCCCCAACCTTTCATATATGGTCGTGCATTGGAATAATCCTTTCCACACTCAAATCATTGTCATATGATTGACATTGGTACCTCTGTCACTAGCTCCTCCAAATCTCACTCTGATCCCAAAACCATTCTCTATCCACTCTCTCCACAGTCAAGACCAATAACAAAGGTTGCGGAGAATATAGCCTATCATACGCATTTGCAGTTGGAGCCCTGCCTATGGACCCAAAGACACAAGGAGGCCCATCCTGTCAAGAAACATCAGAACCATGTGAATTGCAACCAACATAGATGGGATCATTTATATCCCATGGCATCCTAAACAGTCGAGAAATGGAAACTGACATCAATAGATGGCTATATCGGGATCCTCAAGCTCCTGATGAAAAACTCCTTGGTTATTTTAAAGACAAATACCCACACTCCCACAAGATAGCAATAGAAAGGTGGAACTATCAAGGAGGTAGTTTAGGCCACAAGGAGGGTGAAATTAATACCCCCATTGAGCCTCTCCAGTTACCAAGAAGTCAAGGATTGGGCTTTGGCCTAGACAGGACCGGGGGTACCAATTTGAATGACTGTACTTACTATAATCCCCTCAGGAAAATTGTTGAGATTGAAGACATCCCTGAAGAGGAAATTAAGAAATCTTATAAAGATATCTTTGATGATGAAACCTTCTTGGGCAATTCTATCCTCCGCCAAATCTCCATAAATTTCATTGACCTTCCCCTCGTCCATCCTGAACTCATCGAGTGGGACCAACCAAGTATCGTATATATTGATGAATTCCAAAGTGAGGATGTGCTACTGAGATTCATTGGAGCAGTAAACAAAAACTCGACGGGGGGCACAATTCAGCACATGTTTACAAACTGGACCCCAAGGCATATTTTGGGGAAGAGGAGGTCTTCAGCTGCAAAATTGAAAATGAAAATAAAAAAGAAAAAAATGGATCTCTTTGTGAAAACCCTTCCAAGGCACTATCTAATCACAAAAAGGTAAAAACAAAGGGTGTATCTGTTGGTGAAAACCTCTCTAAGGCACAAGAGGATGAAGATCCTCCTTTTCCTCTCATCCATGATTACAGACCTAAGCAGTCATCCATTCTTATAGAGGAAACTAAACCTATCAACCTGGGCACAGAGGAGAATCCCATAATCGCTTACATCATGACATCACTATCAAAAGCTGAAGAACTAGAACTCATTGATGTCCTTCAAGAATCTATTAGCAATTATGTGTGGTCCTATTCTCACATGCCTCAATTGGACCCAGGTTTGGTAGTGCATCATCTAGCAGTAGACCCAAACATCAAACCAGTAAAATAGAAGCTCTGAAAGATGCATCTAAAAGTTGCATTATTAATCAAAGCAGAATTAGAAAATCTTCTTCAGACTAAGATCATCTGTGCCATTGACTATTCTGAGTGGATCTCCAACATGGTTCCCGTATCCAAACCAGAAAAATCAATCAGAATATGCATAGACTTTAGGGATCTCAATAAGGCATACTCCAAAGATGATTTTCCCTTGTCGAATATTGATATGATAGTAGACCTCACCGCTGGACATGAGATGTTGTCACTCATGGATAGTTTCTCTGGATATAATAAGATTTGCATAGTAGAAGAAGATTAGCACAAGACAACCTTTACAACCCCATGGAGAACCTTCTGCTACAATATGATGTCATTTGGTCTAAAGAATGTAGAGACAACCTATCAGAGAGCCATGACCGTTATCTTTCATGACATGATCCACAAAATTCTCGAAGACTATGTGGATGATATTCTGGCCAAATCAATAAAAAAAGAAGATCACCTAAATGTGTTGGAATGTGTATTTGATTGACTCAATCACTACAATTTAATTCTCAACCCAAAGAAATGTGTTTTTGGGGTTACATCTTGCAAGCTCCTGGGCTTCATTGTATCAAGAAGAGGCATAGAAAGTGATCCAAATAAAGTCAAAGCTATCATGGAAATGCCACCATTGAGAACACTCAAATAGCTACGCAGTCTCCAGGGAAAACTATAATATGTGTGCCACTTCGTCTATCATCTTGTAGATAAGTGTCAACCATTTAATCACCTGTTATGAAAAGACATCAATTTTAAATGGGATCCATTATGTCATAAGAGCTTTGAGAAAATCAAAGAGTATCTAGAAAACCCACCCATTTTGGTACCGCCAACACTAGGAAGGCCACTCATCTTGTACATCTATATCACTACCACAACACTTGGGGCACTTATTTCTTAGCTAGATGATAATGGAAAAGAATGGGCCATCTACTATATTAGTCGCACACTAGTGGGTTATGAGCTCAATTATTCACCCATGGAAAAGGCAAGTCTAGCAGTGGTTTTTTCCACTCAAAAACTTTTCTATTACATGATCAATCCCACAATAAAGCTCATTTCCATAGTAGATCCCCTCAAATACCTACTATCCAAGACTACTCACACAAGTCACATGGAATAGTGGGTAATGCTCTTAAGTGAATTTGACATCCAGTATGTAGATAAAAAAGAAATCAAGGAGAAAGTTATCATAGATCAATTAGCAGAAGCATCATTGGTCGATGCCTATCCCTTGGTCATAGAATTTCAAGATGAACATCTATGCATGGTCGAAGAACAACCAACCTAGAAGCTTTACTTTTACGGGTCCTACACCACCCATGGTTCAGGGGTATGAATACTCTTTGTCACCCCTCAAGGTGACTATATCCCCAAATCATTTAAATTAGGATTCCCCTACACAAATAACATCGTAGAATACAAGGCACTCATTGTTGAGCTCAGAATGGCAATCTAATGGAATATCACAGAAATCTTCAGAGAGACACAACTCATCATAAACAAAGTTCTAAATGAGTTTCAGATAAAGGATGACAAGTTCTTACCTTACAAGGAGATGGTTGACAAAATGAAAGAACACTTCCTAAACTTACAGATCACCCAAGTTCCTAGGTTATAGAATAAAGCTATTGATGCAATGGCCACTACTGGCTCCCTCCTATAGATTCCTTGGGATGCAACACAATATGAATTCTTAGTTGAATAATTTCATGCACCCGCTTACGAAAACATCAACTTTAAAATGGTATGTGTCTTGGTTGGTCCCCAATCCCCATGGTACCACGACATCCATGCATATCTAAAGAATGGTATCATATTCCCCATCTCACAAATACCTAATGCCAAAACCTCATCCGTAGAGCATCCCGCTACACTCTTGTAGCAAATACCCTTTATCGTCAAGGATATCATAACGTCCTCTTGAGATGTTTAGATTCAAATGAGGCCACCTTGGCATTACAAGAAGTACATGCTATAATCTGTGGTGCTCACACAAGTGGCATGGTCTTAGCCAAATAGCTTCTAAGAATAGGATACTATTGGCGTATAATGGAACACGATGCCTGTGAATTTGTAAAGAAATGCATGCCATGTCAACAACATGCTAATTTGATTCATGCTCTGACACAAGATCTACATCCCATCACGCCTCCCTGGTCGTTATCTTCTTTGGGTTTTGACCTCATTGGTAAGATCACCCCCTTATCCTCAGAAGGACACAAGTAAATTATCACAACCATAAAATAATTCACAAAGTGGGTTGAAGTGATCCTGCTCACCCTTGCAACTCGTGTCCAAATATTCAAATTCATCCTTTACCATGTTGTCTGCCACTTTGACGTTCCTTCCACCATCTTCACAGATCATGGTATACCCTTTGAAAACCAACATGTAACTGATCTATGTGAATGACTCCATATCCATCACCTCATCTCTAGTCCATATTTCCCCAAGGTAATGATCAAGTTGAGGCAACCAAAAAAACCCTCCTCAAAATTCTCAAAAAGGTTGTCAGTGATACTGGTCGTGACTAGCACCTCCAAATCAATTGCGCCCTCTGGGCATATTTCACTTCCTACTGCACTCGCACATGTAGAACTCCCTACTCACTTGTGTATGGTGCTTAAGTTTTCTAACCAATAGAGGTCAAAATTCCATCATTACGTGTGTCACTCCAGAATTTGAACACAAATGAAGACTACTGTGTGGCACAACTTAGGCAACTAGACTTATTAGATGAAAATAGGCAACAAGCCTACGATGACCTAGTTTCCTATCAAAATAGACTCAAGAGAAGTTACAACAAGAAAATACACCCTCGACAGTTCTAGGTGGGCAATCTAGTCCTTAAAGAGAATCATAAGGTAGGCACATATTGAGAAAAGAATGGTAAGTTTGAGGTTACCTGGTTAGGCCCTTCTATTGTCACAACAAACTGTGCGTCAGGGGCATATCAATTATCAACACTAGAAGGAGAACCCTTGAATGATCCCATCAACATCATTCACCTCAAAAGGTTATATACCTGAGTTGTGCACTGTACCTCCACTAATATGAAAAAATCCAAAAAAAGTATCAAAAAGTCCTTAAAAAATAATTGTCTTGTTGAAAACTTGGTGAACAGGCACCTTGATGACAACAAAAAAAAAGCTAAAAAAGTAAAGAGAAATAAATCATCCAATGGTGAAAAATTTACAATCAGGTGCCTTAGACAAGTATGTGTGGTGAAATCTTGTTAAACATGCATCACACATAATGGACCGTTCCATTATCTATCACACTCTCACATCCATCCACTTCATCTGCCACGTCTGTCTATTTCCTAATTTAATCCCTGGCAAAAAACCCATATTCCATGGGTGTTCCATCTACCAAAAGCACCAATCACAAGATCAATCTCATCCCACTCCCTGAGCTTTTGTACATATCACTTGTAAATAACTTCATGTTCTGGTCCCATTCAGTTGTGCATCGTATGCTATCCCACTATCCTGAGCTTCCATATGACTAGTCACGGTACGCTTCATCCAAATCCCATTCCCTCCCCTCTTCAACTTTCTCTATGAGTTCTTCAGGTGAGGTGACACACAAAAACATAGAATCATTTTCACGCTGCAATCATACAGGTGCATTCAATACATTTACAGTTTGTGTTAGTGACATTTAATTCCTGTAAGTGCATTTCATCTTATTCGAAGGAAATTCATTCATTTCAATTAGTTTCGCTTACATCTTGGTTCATACTAATTCCATTAGTCATTTCATTAATTAATTGCATTATCTCATTAATTACGTTAAATCATTTCATTAAGTGCATTAATCATTTCAGTAAGTGCATAAATCATTTCAGTAAGTGCATTAATCATTTCATTAATTACATTAAATCATTTTTTTAAGTGCATTACTCATTTCATTAAGTGCATTTCTCATTTCATTAAGTTCATTAATCATTTCATTAATTATATTAAATCATTTCATTAAGTACATTAGCCATTTTATTAATTGGATTAGTTCTTTAAGTTCATTCATTAGGCCATTGCATCTCATTCAATTTGTCTCAAGTTGTATCATAGCCCATTAATCATTTACATCATAAGAACACCACATACATACATTACATACATTCATCACAAGGAATCATCTGCATATCACACAACATATAAACATCACATCCTGCAACATCATCCATCATTGTATAAACATCACATCATGCATCACAAACCATCAGTATGCATCCTAAATCATCGCATAAACATTTCATCTTGCATCACAAAGTGTCAGTCTTCATATCATAAAGCATCACATCCTGCCCCATAAGATTTAATCTCCACATAAAAATATAAAAACACCATAAATGCATCACATATAGATACAACCATCATAACATCATAATACATAAATTCCACCATCATATCATATAGAGTCCATGTCCAAAGTCCGCATAAGGTCCATCATAATAAACACATCAAAATGCACCTAGGTGTCGTACTACATATACATCTCATCAAAAAAACTACAAAATTGTATGTCACCATAACTAGGTAACTCATGGGGCTGGCTGAGAAGGCCTCTCACCTCCTCCATGTCTAGGTGGATGAGGTGGCATCCTCATTGATCCATGTGAAGCCCTGCATGTGCTTTGAGAGTGGGACCGTTCTGTATATGTGGGTTGTTGTTGGTCCTCTAGAATTGCCTCATAATACAAGCCTATATAGTACGTAGAATCTCTACCTTCTTTGGCCTCATCCCTGTGGGATGTGAATGCCTCGGTCAAAACATGTCTCATCCCTCTTGCAGTGGCCACCTATCGGGCTATATCCTACTCTTCCCTGTAAATCTTGGCACATCTATGTGCCTCATCCCTTTGTGTTGTCAGAGTGTCCACCTGCTCAGTGTCCTACTCAATATTCTCTGCCAAAGTCACTAGTTGTTCAATCAAGGTATCTATCTCTGCCCTCAATGTCATCACATCCTATGGCATTGCCTCCTCCATAGAGAACTCTCCTAAATCCACCCTCATTTGTAAAGTATCTAGGGTAGCCTGGGTACTATTAGCCCTCACTCTCTCCATCTCCACCTATCCTTGTACCTGACCAATCTCAATTTGAAGGTTTTCTCACTCATCTTATGTAGAGGTGTGCTCTTGGCACTCTATCCCCAAAAGCTCCCTGAACCTTCATATCTCGCATTGAGTGCATTATAGGCTGCATGTGTCGTTCCTACTGCTACCACCTGTGGTACTGGTCTTGTGGGTCCCTGTACTTGTTGCCCATGTGGTCTCATTGGTGGTGGCCCTAGTGGTGACTGTACCTTCCCTACTTATCCATGTTCTTGATCATGTACATATGGTTCCCTAACCTATGTGTCTGTCCTAGCCCACACTCTCCTCTCCTATGTCTGAGGAGCTCTCCTATGTCTCCCTTGCCTCTAATGACTCTGGGGCATCCCCCACTACAGTACCATCATTAATATCCATGTCACATGTAGGTTGCTTATGAGAAGCCACCTGCATAGGATCTGTAAGTGTGATGGGTATGTGTGTGGCCCACCATGTCACGTACTCTTTTGTCATCCCTGCATCAGCCACATCTGGTCTGGCCACCCAATCTATCCATGCAAATGTCCTCCAGGTAGTGTGTATCATCAGCACATCTATGTATCTACCCCAAACACCTACCTCCCTAGTCACATTAGGATTCATCTCATCCTCTACCACTACCCTCTACTATAATTTAAATTTCTTCATCACACGAGAGGGTCTATACCTTTAAATCTGATGTATCATCCTCCCAAGCAAGTAGCAGTCTTTCTGGATGAAAGAGAGGTATACAAATTCCTCCTTCCCATCATATCCCCCTGCATTCCAATGTGTCGATCCCCATGCCTCACATGCCCTGAAGGTTGTCCAATAGAAAACTTGGATCTCATCCAGCATCCTCCTCTAGTATGTTATTTGTCCAACTAAGGCATAATGCAGAGGCAATCTGTACCTACATGCATATGGATCCCCCGGCTAGCGAGCCTCCTATAGACATAATGGTTGGAGCACAGTAATGTTCTCCCATGCCCACACTAGTAGCAAGGTCACTTGTGTCCCTATGTTAAGTACCCCTCAGTATTTACACGTGTAAATCATGGTACAACTGCCCCAACATCACATACCCCCATGAATAGAATGTCCCCAGCTCTAGCATCTCTGCTAGCACCCTCAACTAGCCCATCCCAAACCCATGTCCTGATAAGTCCACCAGCATCCTCCCTCCAATCAGCCCATTCAAAAATAGAGCCACCCTCCAGAGTCTCTTGTCCACTATTAGCTGCCACAACATCCATGTCATGTCCCGAGGAATCCTCCTCATCGGCCTTTGGAATGCGAGATACATATAATTCTCGCAATCCTCTATCATGTATTATGGCACTAGCCCTCAGATCAGTATCCTTAGGATCCTCCACACATCCAACAATCTGATTGTTACCTCTCCAGTCAGCAGATGAAAGGTTGTCATGTCACTATGCCATCGCTCCACCAAGGCCATCATCATCTCAGTGTGCACCTATAGTCAAGGCCATCAGTGCACATAGTCTAGTCCCACTACTAAAATCAATCCCCACTTAGTCTCTCTTAGATGACCCTCCAACTCCATCATTGGTGGCCAGTGCTTCCTAGATTCGAGTGGCGCAAACTGCTCCTACAACCAGACCCAAAGCCATGTCATCCTTTCTTGTCTACACCAACCATCCCTAAATTGGCACATCCTACCCCTAGGCCTCTTACCCCCCCCACCCTAGCACAAGAAAGTTATTTGTGCTTCCCCGTCCCTTAGAGTTTACCCATTTTGGTGCAGATGTTAGTCTAGGCGGGGATGACGCTTCTCCCATCGATGTGTCTGATCCCAGATCCTTGACCCACATTTGCAAAGACACAAATCTGGGACCAACATCTTCATAGACAGCAGTTCAGGACCTACATCTACACAAACATAGATTTGGAGATCAGTGTCTGTGCAGACGCCTATTCCTGAACCAGCGTCTACGGTCCACTACATGTCCCCCCCCCAATTAAATCCTACCTACCCACCCCCAAAGCATTAAATAACTTTGAAAAACATAAATGCAAGGTTGTGGGTTGGCTACATACCACCTTCGTCCAATCTATTGGTCTTCTATGAATTTGAACACGCTCCCCAAGATGCCACCTCAACCTCTCCTCAGCCATTTTCTTCTCTTAGAGCTCTTTTTCTCCAAATCACTATTAACAAATGACCTAAGTCCCCCCTAACCCTACTTATAGCCCTTATTTCCTCGCAACTTTTTCCCTTGATTCCCGTCACTATCCCAATTCCTGAGCTTTGTCATTGATCATGTATATTCCTATCATAATAATCCCTTTGTACAGCCAAAATGCCTTCAAATTCCAAAAAAAAATCTAAAATTCAAAAAAATCCTACATATCTAAAAAAATCCGAAAATCACACAAAATTGCAATAAATCCCACACTCAACCTAACATTCGTGCCCATGCGCTTCACACCATTCGTTGCTTCCACTGCTCCACGCTTCCATCTTCCCTTCATCCATCGTCACCTGACCGACACATTATACCCATTTTCCCGTTGTCCCCATCCCCTTGCGCTTAACACCCATCCCTCTAAGCTTTGCTCATATACAGTGACTGCAACAACATTTTTCACCAAATCAGTTCTGAGATCGACTTTCCTCACTCCTTGTTCTATCCATCACCTTTTGCCAGCGAATACCCACTTTGAAAACTTAATCCAATCTTGGCCTATTAGGGTGCATCCTCCCTATGTTGGCTTATCAAATCATCCATCCCACAATCATGTTCATGGCAAGAAATTTGGACCGAATGAATTCTTGGTCAGGAGGCCTTCTTTGTTGATTTTTTCTTTTGTGTCAATCGACATCTCCTCATAACCACCTAGGTCTCCTATATCATTGTGTGTCGTGAATAGTGTTTATTGATACGGGTGTCTTTTGCAATATGATCTATTTGATTGGTTTTTTTTGTGCATCTTTGTTGTTTACCCAATTATGATAATGTCATGACTTCCTAGGGATAGGTTCTAGTACACTTTCCACCAACTCTCATAGCCTTGGGTGTACTCGGTCTCCCTACGAGTGTTACCACATTAGTTCAATCATCTCCACATGCTCTACATCTATGTTCCTAAAACTACCCATTTTGTTTGTGTGTCTAGTCCATGCAACAAAACCATGTCATTTGTGTTTTCTAACACCTGATGCATACCTCCTCTTGCAATATCAAACTAGGGTGTGCTCTCCAACATTAACACAACTGGATCCCGAAGTCCTGATAGTTGCATTTACATTCATGATTTCATTTTGCATTACCAAAGGATTCTATTTATTCTCTCATCTATCCCCTTCTTCTCCCCCTCCTATTTGCATCCTTTTTTCGAGAAAATCCCACAACGCTCTCCTTTTTGTGTTCTTTTCTCAAGGGGGCACAACCTCATACCATCGTCACTTCGGCATGACTCTTACTTCTTCTGGGGCAACTTATTTTTCTTGTCTTTGATGCAATACCACTTGCGACGCCACATTAAAGAGGGTCAAAATGTAGACGTCCAAAATTACACTTATTAATTGAATCCATCAATGACCTCTATAACATCATAATCAATTAATTATTATGTTATATTCCTCTACCTACATAATTAAATTTATTTAGGTTCACTCTAAAGTATTTAAATGTAACTTAAATAATCTCTCTTTAATGTATTAAATTTATTTAATACATTTCCCCCACAAATTTCCCTTTTAAATAAATTCTTATTTATTTAATCCTACACATCTCTAATATTCTTCTAAACCTAGATTAATCTAAATATCATTTTAGTTTAATCCTAATCCTAACCTATACCCATCACCCTCATCCAAATAAGCCTACTCACTAATTACCTAAGGTTAATTAGTCTAATTGCTTCATTCCGAACCTATTTATTGTTAATCATTTTCTCACACATGTGTGAGCTTTTATTCCAAAGATTGACCTTTCCAATCATTTCATTTTTCTTCCTAAACAAGGGTCTCTTACAACCCTTATGACATCTCTTATACTTTCTAAAAAATTTTAATTGTCTTCTTCCTCTTACATCTCTTACATTGATACTTCCAAGTACCCTTGATCCATCACATCCCAAGATTTTGCTCCAACATGTGAGTAATTCTCTCTCTCCTTTAGCCTATGTGTCCCTTATGTGGATCCTATGTGGATGCCACATAGATGCCACCTCATCCAAGCCTCTCCTCTCCCTCCAAAAATCTATAAATAGAGGCTTTCTCCTCTCACATTTCATCTCTCAATTCTTACATTGTTATTATGCTAACATAGCTCTAGATTTCATACATGTTTTCATGCTTCAATACTAGTTTATTTCTTAACTCATTTATAGATCATATGTTAGGATAACTTGGTGAATGAATCTAGTTTCTAATCGTGCATTTCCATATTATCATTTAGCTTAAGATCATCATCTTGGAATATTGTAGACTAGTTCTTCATACTAGCTCTTGAATCTCTTCTTCTCCATCAATCTTGCATTCATTAGTTGCATTGTCACTTGAGGATCCATCCATTTGTGTTTGAGATAGCACATCCACACTTAATCATTTGAGAAAATCAAACAAGTAATAATAGGCTGCAATAAACTTGTTTTAGCTTAATCTGATGTTATGAGTATTTACTGTTGCTTTCTTACTTATTTCATGTCTTAAATCTCTTCATGTGCTAACCCACTAGTGTTTTCATGTTTAAGCTTGATCCTAATAGATTTTGAAGATTTCCTTAAATACAGTTACCACAGAGGACCATGAAAGAAAGAGACAAAAATCTAAAATAGAGCCGACCATAGCTAAGTAAATTAGTACCCAATATATGCATCTAAGCATGGACCAGATATCATGTCTGAACCACAGTGCCAATAGGTATATAAAATACAAACTCCATCAACCCTAAAGCCTAAAGATAGAAAAAACAAAAGTATTTAGAACTCAAAGCATAGTACCAAGGCCAAAGGCCCCCAAAGTGTGCGATAAACTATATAACAAAAAGGAACGTAGGAAAGCCCAGAAATACAAAATTGGGCTCCTAAACCAAGAGGAAATTGGGGGCTTCCCCTTCACATTGCACCTTTTCTCTTGATGTAGACCTCAACCCTTCGACGAACTCATCTGATGATTCATCTATCTTTGAGTCCTCAATTTCATCAATCTCTGAAGCACCCACCTCATATTCTGCCATGTAATCATTAAACCAATTAGCATTCTGGGGCTTCCTCACATGCAAGATGAACAATAGAAAATCCAAATTCCTATGAATGATAGGCTTCTTACCAAGAACTATTCCATTTCCCAAGTGACCAAAATAGGGTAGGTGGGAACAAAATATTTTTTATCATAAGATTATCATAGAACCTAGGCTTAGATATGGTTAGGTTCTCTCTGATATTAACCAAGACTATGTCCAGTCCTTTCAGAATCCCTTTCTTAAATAGATAGTGACACAAATTACCTATATCATATCCATCCTTGTATATATGCATAGAAATGGCTATAAAAATTGCAAGGATGTCCAAGTTAGCCCAAAATTTATCTGTTTATGATAAATTCATGCCCTAGGATTCTAAAAACTATCCTAATGACTAGTCCATGTTTTACTAGCGGGATTTTCTTTATCCTATCTACCGTAATTTCAGTATCAAATGTAATTTTCCTATTAATACCCCATATCTTAATAGGAGTCTTCATGGTAACAGAAATTAAGCATTCCTATTCAAACAAGACAATCAAGAAAGGGCATTGCAAATGACCGAGGAGAAGGCTTCTTAAAGACCCATCATGCACCTGGATTCTTCTTTTAAGGCATTTAATGCCTAAACTTAATGCTCACCACCTTTCAAAATCATGATGTATTAGGCCACACAATCATAAATAATGAGGTGATAGAGCACATGTTACAGGCAATGCCAGCTTACAAAGCAAAAAAATTTCTCCCCGCACGTGAAAAGACATGGAAGAAAAGTATAACAAGGGAGGGATAGAAGGAAATACAAATAAATATAAATATAACTAAATATACCATTATATATATATAAGATGAATAGAAATAAAATGTGTAAACAAGGATGGGAAAATATATTATAGTCCAAGGGAAGTGTGAGAGGGTGGGTGGAAAGGAAAGAAAATTTGAAGAGGGGATAGTTTGGGGATGACTGCTGACTAATGTAAGATGGCTAACCAGTGACACTACTACTGGATATGATTCATCAACTGACTAATTTTATCCATCTTGTTGATTGTCTATCCATCTACCCCTTCATTTTCTAGTATGTCTTCCTTTGCATTCCCCTCTCTATTTATATGATTAAAGGTGCATTTCTTACAAAATTTAACTAATTGTAGAGCCCTTGATAGAATTGTGTTAAGTTTCTAATTTGGCATTGATCCTTTTCTTAATGCATTTGTCACTATTATTGAATCCCCTTCCATTTATAACTTGTCCAACTTCATTTCTTTGTAGATTAGTAATCCTTCTACTAAAGCATTGAGCTCTGTTGTTTTATTGGTTTCCAAGTCTATTGGTTTTGATATTCTTGAAACTTCCTTACCCTCTGAATTGTGAATGCAACATCCTATACCTGCTTGCCTCGGGTTACCACATGAGGCACCATCAAAGTTAAGATTAAACCACCCTTCTTTAGGAGGGATCCATTTCCATTCAGCTATATTCTTCTTACTTCTTCCTTCGCCAGTTCCAACATAAGGTGGAATATTCATGTCTATCCATCAACCTCTCATCTTCTCATCTTAGTAAGTCATCCTAGCATCCACTCTAGGTTGTTTCATAATCCTTCTATTCGAGGTTTCAATAATAGAAAATTCAATTTTATTGATTAATTTCTCGTATCCCATTTTCTTATACTTAAATAGGCTTTTATTTCTCTCTTTTCATACTTCCCATATAACTATTGAGGGAGAAATTACCCATAGGTTATTGTATAAACACGTCCCATTGAGGATGAGCCCGCTTAGGAACACACTAGATAAAGTATTAGGAAGGGTTGTGATCTAGCCTAATCTTCCACACAGCCATTTCCATATTTGATTAGAGAAATTAAAGGATAGTAGAATGTGATTAGCAGTTTCTTCCTCCTATTCACATAATGGACATCTACTAGGGCCTTTATATCCATCTTGTTGAACATGTTTGTAGCAAGAATATTATTTTGTAGAGCTAGCCATGAGAACAACCCCGCTTTTGGGAGACATTTTTTTATCCCAACTGAGATTTAAAGGAATATCATTTTTTGGTCTTAATTTTTTTTTGATCACAAAGTTGTAACCATCCTTTGTGTTATATTCCCCTATTTTTTATGCATCCCAAACTAGGATATCCTCATCTTGTCACAAGGTGATGTTCCTATTACTTAGGATGCATATTAATTCCTTTCTTTCCACCTTAGGGATATTGAAATTTTCCAAAGATTTCCACTTCCAAACATGTATTAGGTCACCCTCCTTGGCTTCTATATAATGTTTCACACTCTTCCCCCATTGTGCTTCCAACAGTCTTTTAGAATTTTCCAAATTATAAAGGTTATCAATTGTAGGGTAACCAGCCCATGAATCCTCTAAGAACCTGGAAGTCTCACCATTTACAAGATTCCATGTTAATTTCTCCAAGATGGTATTCCTACATTCTAACAAGAAATTCCAGATGCAAGAACCCTTAGGGGGGAAGTAGTTCTAAAAATACTTATGGGGTCATTACCATATAGATATTTGTGGCTTAAGATCCTTAACCATTTTACATCGAGATTTTTATACATTCTCCATACCAACTTGGAACCTAAGGCCTTTCTTTGTTCTTTTATATTCTTTATCGCTAAACCTCCCTCTTCTTTTGGTGTGCAAAATTTATCCCAAACTATTAATGATACATTTTTCTTATCATCTGTCCCTTTCCAGAAGAAGGATCTAAGGCACCTATTGATTTCGTCTCTTTTGTTTGCAGGTAGGTTAATACATGATAGTTTGTAAATAGGTATGGTTGTGTTGGTTAACAAATTTTCTTTCAAAAACAATAAATAAAATATCTTACTTTATCGCAGGCATGAAGACCAATCGAAACCAACAACAGATTGTTTATTGGGTTAGCAATCTTCCTCTGTATTTTAGAGGTATATCTCCCTCGTGTGATCTATTTTTGGTTTTTCTAGTGTCTGATTTTAACCAAAATTTAGGAAATGCAATTAGCATCTTCCCATCACCATGGTACAAATGTGATCATGAATTTGAAATATGAGGGGAAAAGAAATAAATAACACAGGTTACTCACTCCCAAATCCATGAATAACTAAGATCATGAACATGAACAAGAGATTCTTGTAATCATATAAAATGGTCATCTAGACTATTAGCCCCTTTCTAGAATTATTTGCTAAAATCCTCAATTGCTCATTCTTGATAAAATCCTAGCTTTGTCATTTATTCAATTATTTTTGGGCTAACCATTTTATCCTAA
>MU227365.1:2478311-2505436 GCA_018584345.1 Thuja plicata
TAGTTTGCATTTCTCATCCTTAGTTTAGTTGCATTTATATTTTCATTTGATTCTTGAGGACATTTGCACTCTTGCTCTTGTCTCCTTTAGAATCTCCCATTGCATAGTTTATTAGCAAGGTCATAGGTTTAATTAGCTCTAGCTAAGAGCAATACTCAAAATAGCCTTGCACTCCATTCCTAGGGAGCTCTAAACTGATTTCTCAAGGTTTCCAATCCATGGATCCTCTTGGAAGCAATGGTTTAGAGAAGTGCACCACTTGAGTGTGTACAATTCTTTCCAAAGATGCATATGTCGATTAGAATTCAAAGATCCTAAGACATGTAGACACAATCAAATATAATAGAGAAATCATAGGCAATTGATATTTCTCATAGGAAAAATATATAAAAAAGGAGAACAAATAAACATAGATTTATATTGCTTCTTGTCTCATGATTAATCTGGAACACAAAGGTCCCAACCCCCCTATTACAAAAGATTGTTTCAGAAATAACACTCCTTATTCACTCCATCTTCACAAAACTATAAAAATAAGAATCTCTTGACTCTGATCGAGTCTCACTCATGCCTCACAGGGCAAGGGGGATCAAAATATGGACCCTCCCCATCTCTTTCGATTACATATTTATAAATTTCTCCCAATCTGAATTTTTGGTTTCGATAACCGATTCTTGGACATAAAAACTGCTTCTTGGAGAAGAATCTCATTTACTCATTACGTCCCTTCATTTTCCTGGTGAGAACTCAAGATCTCATTCTTTGATTCAAAAATGTATGCCAGATGTCATTTTGGAAAATCCACAAGTGGCTCAACTTTGATGGATTGATGCTCATTAGCATTTTACGAAGGTCGATGATTTCCCTTTCAATAGTCATGATATTGATTGTAATTGGGACACAAAGATGATATAAAAGGCAGACATGACTTGATGGGGAAGCCATGAATAAAGGTTCTATAAACCTTAAAGGTAGCAGATTTCTTGAAAGCTCAATCCCATAAAGAACCATAATAGAAAAGCACTGCGTAAGAAAAATCACTGAAGACCACTTCATCTATACTTCAGAATCTTGTCATAACTTTGGAATGCAATGACCAAATTCATCTTCTTGTAATTATTTCATAGTGTGATCTCTCTTTATAAATTTCAATTGGGCTATAGTCTTTGTAAAATTTTGTTGGCTTAAAGAATAATTTCTGCTCTTCCAACTTACTGACTCAATTTGGAAATCTGCGTTGTTATGCTAAAAAATCAACCTAAAAAACCAATATACCAATTGTTCTCCAAGTTTCTAACTTGGTGTTGGGATCCAATATTTTCTTCAGAATATGTCTTCGAGCCTAAAAATAATAATCCCAAGATCTGCAAAATTTTTGAATATGGCATAGTCATTGTAGGATTTGAGAGACAAATCCATAGAAACCCGAAGAACACCTGCATGCAAGAACCTGTCACGGAAGAGAAGCAGAGAGAGAGAAGGAGAAGAACTCAGAAGTTTCTCAAAAAGTGAGAGCGAAATTATAATTTGAATTAATAAAGAAGAAACTACAAAGTTCAACCTATAAAGGTGAATGAAACCCTAAAATAGGAAAAGCTAGGTTGCACATTAATAATTAATATAAATATTAATTATAATGCACCTAAGAGATAGCTTATGTAAACTAGAGTAATAAACAACTTAATTAATCAAATCAAAGTGATATAATTAATAAGTGTAAATAGATAATTACTCTAACACCCCCCCTTAAGCGAAGCTCAAGAGGTAAGCTAACCTAGCAAAGCTATGAAAGCATGAAAAGAGGGTCCCGGCAACAAGGCCTGATCAGGTACCCAAACACAACCAAATCTCTATAAAGCAGAGAAATAGATAAAACCACATGGGAAAACCCCTACTCCAAGAAGAGATAGAAGAAAATGCAAAAAAGAATGACTCAAGAGACTCTCTCAAAACCATAAGTACAATCAAACCCCCCATGAGAGAGGGATGAGACACCAAAGCCCCCCCAAAATGATGGAACCCCTGTAGGAATGATCGAACCAATGGAACTCCAATGTGGAAGAAACAGAGGTACAAAGTAACAAGGAAACCCCTGAATGAGAGGTGAAACCAGAAGACCGAGGTGGTGCTCAAAGGAGAATGAATGAGACTCCTAGAATGGAATCCCCAATGAAGGTGGGCCAATAGATGGGCTGAATCTATCAGTTGGGAGGAGATGAATGTCCTCAGATATGCCCTCAATAACTAGAGGGGAAGACTCGATACAAGGAGTGACCATAACAAGGACTGTTGAAGAAGAATCATGCTGAACAAAGGTAGGCGCAATAGGAGGAGGAGGTGGAGAAGCCACAACACTGATCTCAGGAGCAACATAGAATTTTAGGTGACCTGACTTCTTCTCACTGGGCACTCGTGAAGGAGGAGAGATATTCTCCAAAATAGGAGATGGTGGACCAAAATGGGAGGAGTACAGGCGGCTGGCATGATCAACTATCCCTGTAGCAATAATGTGGCCAGTCGCACTATCGCGGATGTGTACAGAACCTGCAGTGAACTCAATTGTCTTCGTTGTCCCACTATGAGTAATCTAATAAATGGAGAGAAGGTTTGATGAAAAGGATGGAACACATAGTACATCATGGAATGCACCACCATCAATGTCAATAGAACCCTGACCACACACAGGCATAACAGTGTCATTCCCCATCAAGATGTGTGGGGTAGGAGAGGCCGCAAAAGATGAGAAGGAACTATGAGAAGATGCCATATGATGTGAAGCACCGAAATCTAACAACCACCTAGAAGAGGGAGCTATAGCAGATGCACATAAGGCATGACCCTTTCCGTTGTCTACCCATCTGCCTGAGATGATGATCAAGAAGACCAGCGAGAAGAGGAAGAAGGAATATCAATGTTGCTCTTATGAAGAAGAGTTGTCAAATTAGCAATATGTTGCACATATCCATCGACCTTCTTCTGAAAGCACTGAGACTCATCATGATTGAACTTATTGTAATAAGTACACTTGGGTTTGTCTGTCTTTGATTTACCCTTAGGTGAAAGAGGTGGGCCAGAGGAATGCTGAGAAGGAGAATCCTTCCAAGATTTTGTGGATGATGATACCTATTTCTGCTCTGGTTTCTGTGGAGATGTGTGAGAAACCAAGGCATGGCTCATAGAACCTGAAGCATCATTCAACTGTTGAATCTTTGACTGCTCTCGAGTCAATCGATCACAGAAGGCCGCAAATGAAGGCATATTGTGCCTAGGACCCAAGGCATCCATAGTGGAATAGAAAGTGGAGGAGAAAATCTGGAACTCTCCACGAAGCTTGGAGAGTATCAGAAAGATACACTCATCATCTGATTTAGTCTTCCCACATCCCTGTAAAAGTGATCGGAGAGCATTGAACTTCATCAAGAAGTCCTCAATGGTGGAAAAAATATCAGGAGACAAGGATGTCAACTTTGCATCAAGATGAAGTGCCCAGAATGCATCCACTATGCCAAACAGATTTGCAAACTTTCCCCAATAGGTGCGAGGAGTGGTCAAACCATCTAGGTGAAACAGGAGGCTGTCTGAAATGTGCAATGCAATCAAACCCATGGCCTCATCCATTTTGTTTATGTGCTGAAGGACCTCAAATGGATGCTGCAGAATAGGTTGGTTCTCATCCAGACATGACCATAAGCCATGTGACATGAGTAGCTTGGTCATGTGTGCTTTCCAGGTGTGATAATTGTGTGGTGTCAGCCAGGCCACAAAGGGGTCTGACATTAAGAGAAAAGTAGACAGAAGTAGAAGGGTCATTTCTGAATTAAGTTACAGAAAGTAAATGCACCCCCCCATAATGTATAATTCTAACACCCCCGTACAGCAAATAAACAAGTATAGAAAGCACAAAACATGAGAACAAAACCTGGACGCCAAATGTAGAGAGGGAGAAAATGGAAGCCTTTACTTCAATGCAAATATTGAGAGCTCAAATGCCCGAATCAGAAAGCAAGACAAGCACCATTGCATCCGGCTCAAAAACACCTTTTTGACGACATTTTGTTTTCTGAAAATGGACACCGTATGCACAAGTTACGGTCGAAAAACCAACTGCTCCTCTGAAAAGGAGCTCACGGGAAAAAACCAGTCACGGCAAAAAATTTGACAGTCAAACGACCGTTGCTAGGCACTGCAAATAATTTGATGGTCGTCAGATTGTCATCAGCGCATCATTGATGTCAGCATGATGTCATCACCAGAAAGAAAATATCGGCTGCCGAAAAAATTTTCAACTCCGGGAAGGTGATGTCACCTATCAAAAAGGTGACGTCAATAGATGGGTACGCCCGGTGGCACGTGGGTGGCGGCTTGCTGGCTCGCTGTGGTGGTGCGGCCACTCTCGGGCGGTGTTGCAGCAGTGGTCGAGCGGAGCTGGGGCCGCGGCGGCTACTGGGCTGCGCAGTGGTGGCGCGCCAGTTGGGGCGGGGCACGAGCCGGGCGCGGGCAGTGCGTTGGCTACACGCAGGTGGCGCGTTGGCGGCGCATTCTGCCTGCGCCCAAAAACCTTTAAAAAACCCTTTTTTTAAATATTTTTTTCTCAAAAAATGTGACGTACGACCTCGAGTAGCGAGAAAAATTCTCAGATGCTATTGTGGCCAAATATGGCCAACTTTATATGATTTTTGACTCTCCCAGGCCTTCTGAGCACAATGGTGGAGTTGGTTTGGCTCCAAGTGCTCCAAAAAATAGCGCCTCCTCCAAAATGAAGAAAAAACATCTGAGAAGCTGTGGCTTTCATCTTCAAATCATGGCTTCAAAAAACCCTCAGACCCGACAGCAGCAGGAAAGCTTTGATACCATGTAGGATTTGAGAGACAAATCTACAAAAACCCAAAGAACACCTGCATGCAAGAACCTATCACAGAAGAGAAGCAGAGAGAGAGAAGGAGAAGAACTCAGAAGTTGCTCAGAAAGTGAGAGCAAAATTATAATCTAAATTAATGAAGAAGAAACTACAAAGTTCAAACTATAAAGGTGAACGAAACCCTAAAATAGGAAAAGCTAGGTTGCACATTAATAATTAATATAAATATTAATTATAATGCACCTAAGAGATAGCCTAAGTAAACTAGAGTAATAAACAACTTAATTAATTAAATCAAAGTGATCTAATTAATAAGTGTAAATAAATAATTACTCTAACAGTCATTGCCTGCGATCAAATGGTGTACATGCCTTATTTGGAATTTTGTTTCATGTGTATCAGGCTTGTTGGCACACAATTTGTCAATTTGATTTTTTCTCCCATATAACATATTTTGAGCTTATATTTTGATAAATTTATGTTAATTAAGATGTCCTTAGTGCATAAATCATAAAAATACTTCATTTTTGCATTTTTTGTTAAGTGATGAAAATAGTTACTGTTGATTTTCCATGTGCTGGAATCAGTCGATGGGACCCATTTGCCTTGATAAAATATAATGTTGAATAAATCAACCAAAATAAAATGATACATAAGTTATTCAAAGGAAGATCGAAAATACGTGTGCCAAGTTGGAATCATCATAAATTTGACATAATGGTAGCAAGTCTGACTTCAAAGTAAGACTAAGTGCTCTAATTCAGAAAACTGATGTTATGGGTACTAGTAATCAAGATTGGAAGCCTTGTAAGGGAATTTCCAAAATTTTGAAGTGAAGATTGGGCTCACACATTTCGAAAGTGTAATTTTTCCAAAGAAGACAAATTAAAGATAAAACTTTGAAAATCACAGGGAAGAAGTGATCGCTCATTATAAAGACTCAGAAACTAGGCATAATCCTTTACCTCATTGGACATCCAACTAAGCAATTCATCCTCTTTATAAGAAACTCATTTAATATGTCAAACCCACAGACGTGTCACTTGAAACGGGCTAGAAAAATATATGCACCAAGCACTTTATCAACTAATCATTCTATAATTGTTGCAAGAAACAAATGCTGGAAAGAAACTATTCTATGGCTGCAGGAAGTAAATGCTTTTGAAGGGAAACTATACTATTGCTGCATGAAATGAATACTTCAAAGGAAACCTAAAATATTATTGTGAAAGTAAATGATGGAAGTGAATTCTACTAGCGGGATGGAAGAGTGCACAAAAAAACTATAATGCCTTAGTTATTATGTCGCTCGGCCACAGGAAGTGGTAGTTGTCCTGTGGCTTTGGCTGCAGGAGCTATCCAGCATAGGAATTAAAATGACAGAAATGCAGGAAAGGGAACTAAACTGTAAATGAATCTAACTATGGATTCCTCACTAAGTGGGGCCCCTTGGGTGAGTACCCAGAACACTCAATTACACAGAACTTATCTCAACACTTCATTTGCTCATTAAAATAAATAATAGAGTACAGAGATTCTCATCAAAAGTAAAATAAAAGAATTGAACAATATTGCAACTATCATAATAATAATGCCCTCCTCATGCAGGAGCGGGGATTTATTTATAGGAAAATATCTAACTGCTAAACTCAACATGCCCTAAGAAAATGTGGAGCTTTTATTACAAACAACTAACAGAAAGGAAAGCTAGAAAGCTGGAAATGGAATTGGTCCATAAAAGAGGAAAGAACTGCTTAGACAAAAAATCTAACTTCCCACTCTCTCCTAGATTTCATCAGGGAAATTATTGTTTTTTCCAAGTCTTCGCTCAATCATCTCCACCTGGATTAACCGGAAACCTTCAACTACTGTTACGCTGATGTTTCATCCGTGTGCGTCTGCTGCAGGACCGAGTCAAGCGTCCAGCACATAGACGTGCTCACCTGAACAAGATGATAGTTGCTACTTCGATGTGCTGCATTAAAACTGTTAGGATAAAAGCATTCATGGAAAATAAATATTTAAACTACATATGCATTATCTATTTCTCAAACAATCAATTCGTTTATAAAACATTATCATAATTCCATAGCAATAAACAGAGAATATTCATCCAGATAAAGCATATTAAGCAAGCAAATGTCCATGGTATAGGTTCAGTGGTTGACTACCACATATTAATAGTTTTAAAGCATAAAGTCTTGGAGTAATAAAAGAAAACATAGGAAAAGACCTATCAAAATTTCTTCTAGGGTATCTAAAGTATGTCATTAAAATGGCCTATCAGTTTTCTCCCTACGAAGACTAGTGTATGTCCTCAGGCACTGAGACATTCTAGATCTTTCCAAGAACCTGGAGGTCTCCTCCCTATGTCTCTCCAATCGTGGAGGTGCTCACTTTCCAGTAGAATCCATTTGTTCTCTCCACCTTCACGCGTCTGCTTAGTTCCTGTTGCTCATCTAGTTCATCATCCTCACAACTGTATAGTGGCCATAAAAGCAGAGGAGGCTGGAAGGTGACTGGCAACCATCTTTCGAGCCATGGGTTTCATCCTAGGTGTATATATTAGTCAACATGCTGCATTCCATTTCGCAAGTTTATCAGACTGTGTGGCTCTGCCTTCTTAAGTTCCATAGTGAGTCTCCCCCATCTTTGCCTTAATCCTTCAGCTGCTCTGTCCTTGTCTGATAGTGACAATATTTCAAATGCTGAGAAAAAATCCTCATGGCTTTCCAGAATTTGTTTCCTGGGTGCAGAATCATGAAACCCATAAACAATTTGCATCCAATCACATTAAAAATGTTGCGGTGATCGGCTTTCAGGACGAAGGGGCAATGAAATGGATTGTTCAAGGATTTTTTACTTATGCAATTGCCTGCCATAATTTATTTCATTCTGGGTCCAGGAAAGGAGGGAAAACAAATGTATATCACCAATAAAAAAAAGGGGATTCCAATCAGTGTTAAAAGGAACAACATAATTGTGAATATATAACTCACATAACAAATTTCAGACATAATCAGGTGATGTATTATATGTGGCCAAAAATTCATGTGGGGTTCCTATGCCTGAGTTAAGATCCCGAAGGACTCTCATTAATTTAAATAGTAGAAATTGCTCCTTAAGGCATAGGGTATAAACCCGTGGTGGTGGTCTTTATTCTATTAAATATGTAATTATATCTGTAATGTTATTTATTTTATTCTTTAAAAATTCAATTTCTTATTGTTTTCTTTCGAGCTCCCTTCTTAATTTTGTCTTTTCCAACTCCCACATCGACTTTTGATATTGCATTGCATTAAAATAGTCAACTGAGAGAGCATGAACAATTACCTCTTCTAGTTTCCTATGTGGGACAGACCTGGCTTCTTGTGGACCTTCCTCTTTCTTTGTACAAAATGGCACATTATCTGGAACAAGGGGCTTTTCCCCGTGATTGAATTCATGTAGAGAAGAAGATTCTCTTCTGGCTCCTTTAGGTTTTTCTACCTCTGGTATTACAAACTCTGCTTCTTTAACCACTTCAGCGGCTGCAGGATCTTTTTCCATCATACCATGGCATTCTGCAATTGGACTGCCTACTTATGGTTATTCTTGTAAGGGCTCCTCAGAGGATACATGAGAAGAGTCAACCATAACAGGGTAATCCTTGATGTTTGTTTATGTGGTGTTAAAACAAACACTTTTGCGCAATGGAGTATCAATAGAAGCTATAGGTTTCTTTTCTGAAAGTTTCTTTTCTTGGTAGGTGTGGCTGTAGGAGAAACAGGAACATCTCGACTCATATATTCTACCATCTTGGCTTTACCCTTACCATTTTTATCTTTTTTTTGAGAAACTGTGGGAACCTCAGTTTCTCTGCTCCCTGAGGTAGGGTTTGGATGGCTAGATGGCACACTCTCCACATTAACTCCCAAAGGAGAAGGATTTCTCAAAGGTTCATCTTTCTCAACAAACTCTTCATCCTCATCAGGGTTATTTCCCTATTTTTCTTGAATTTAGAGTCGTAGCCCTTGTCCATGCAATTGAACATGAGGTACTATAATAAATCTATCCCAGGACATTGGAGAGACATCCCTCAGTGACCTTTCCATAAAAAGTTTGATTAAACCCTGGTGGGTCACTGCATTCTGTCGCCCCTTCGGTACCTCTTCAGCACTTAAATTCAAAAGGGTGTAAAGAAAATTGGGAACATTTACTAAATAGTCATGCCATAAATGGCTCAATAATTTAAAGTGGACTGCATGCAGGAAGGAAAAATGGCCCTCGCAGGTAATGTACCTAATAATATGAACTACCAACTAAGGATATTATCCTGGAAGAGATGTTCTCTTAACACCTTGTTTGTTGTAATCTATTGGGGCATCTGCTGGCAAAGAAAATTCCGCTCTGGCTGCGCATGCATCATGCCCATGCGGAAACGCTTCTCCTGTAGAAGGAAGTACAAAGACTTTGGCAATTCATGCTTCAGAAGCTTCAATTCACAACCCTTTAACATATGCAACTCCATTGCTGTAAGTTCTAAATAATTCTAGTGTCGTGGCTTCATCATACCCATTTAACCTAACAAAATAGGTCAACCACCCTACTCTGTTAAAAACTTGAACACTGTCCTGGTCCTGTAACAAAGCGAAGTGGTTTGCTGGTTTGTGCCGTATACGAGAACCACCCATTATGTTATTTGAAATTTCCAACAATTTCTGAAAAACCCTCTTACTCCACTGCTACTATCTATTCTTTTTGCTGAAATGCCACTGCTGTGCCCATAATTGCAATAAAACTTTCTAGGTTTCCAGGTAACACATACAAGACAAAAGAATTTTTTTTTTGAAATAGTGTTGTGAATCTAAGCTGAAATTTTGAGTTAAAAATGCAGGGTTGGTTTCGAAAGGTTACACGCAGGGGTTGTCAAATCATCATTTTTGACGTGATAGATTAGTACAATTCTGGTAGCAAAAATAGTAATGACAAATTATGACAATTATGACAGCAGATTTGAAACTGACAGAATATTTGAGCTGATGGGATATTTCATCTATTACACACAAAACCTATTTACTGCCCCCTACGAAAAAGGTGACAAGTGTCCACATTTGTATGGAAAAGTATGGAAAAATCATGGATGAATCGCTATATTAATTACAATGTATCATAATCATATTAAATGAAGCAAAAAAAACTTTTTAAAATAATAAAGTAATGCATACCTTGGAATATTATAACGTTAAATGCCCAAATCTAGAAAGATTTGATGTAGGTAGAGAAAAAATTCAAGCTGGCGCAATAATGGGGTGACGTGAATGCTTTGATGGCAGAAAAAGGTGATGAAAAAACTAATGGGATGATGTTTTTATTATGGACAAATGATTTTCGTGGGAAAAAAAAAAATTATTATGACTGCATGTGGAAATTTTTTTAAGAGATGAATGGAGCAAATAATTACTCTGGTTGACTGCAGGAATGCCCTCAGCAAGAAGAGGCCCTTCAGCTGGAGGAGGTTCTTTGGCTACAGGAGGTCCTTCCGTTGTAGGAAACTCTTGAGTAGGAGGAGGAGGAGGTTCATCGACTGCAGGAGGTTCTGTGGCTGCAGGAGGTTTAGCTGTGGCAGGAGAAATCTCAAACTGCTGCAGGAAATCAGCCTTTGTCTGAGGTTTATGTACAGGAAAAGCCTATGACCATTCATCAGTAACTTGAAATCTACAGGGTCAATGGTGGATATATGAACTGTTCCATTAGCATAAACATGTATAATCTCATAAGGGACAAGCCAACATGTTGTAAGCTTACCTTGGGTTTCTTGGAATCTAGAGTCATACAAAAGAGCCCAGTCACCAGGAGAAAACTATTTGGAAGGGATATGAGAATCATGCCACTTTTTTTTCTATGTCTGAACCAATTCTGTGTGCTATAGGGAAGTTTTCCTTATCTCATCCAACTGGTTAAGCTGCAGGATCCTATTGCGTTGTGCTTCAGTAAGATTAATGTTGAGTTGTAATGTCATGTGTAAAGTCTTATGTTTGAACTCAATCGGCATTACAGCTATTTTTCCATATACCAACTCAAAAGGAGTGAACCTTGTTGTGGTTTTCCACATAGTTTGGTAGGCCCATACTGCTTCTTGGAGGTGACTTCTCCAATCTTTCTTGTGCAACTAAACTATCTTCGTGAGGATAGCTTCTATCTCCCTATTGGTGATTTCTGCCTGACCATTCGCCTGTAGGTGATAGGGGCTTGATTTTTGGTGGCAAATATTATACTCATTCATCATAGCAGTAATCAACGTAGAGCTAAATTGAGCTCCTTGATCAGTGAATAACTCTCAGGGTACACCATAGCACGTGAATATCTCCTCATACAGAAACTGTGCAACTCCGTTATCCCTGGCATGTTTCATGGCTCTAACCTCCACCCACTTGGTTACATAATCAGTACATACGAGTATGTATGAATTATCATCAGATACAAGACTGATGGAACCAAAAAAATTGATTCCCCATTTATCAAATGGAGTCACTATGACCTGAGGAAAGAGTGGCATTTCATCAAATTTAGTAGGTCGCCCCATCCTCTGACATCGATCACACTTCTTGGTGTAATTGGTTGAATCCTTATAGAGGGATGGCCAGTAGTAACTAGTGTTAAGTACCTTCATGATGTCCTTTTGGAAGAAAAATGTCCCCCATAGGGTTCATCATGAAAAGCCCATAGGATGTCATAAGTTTTGTCCTCTCGAATACATCTTCTCAATACTTGGTCGGGGCCAAAATAGAACAAACAATTAGCAATCCATGAAAAGTTGAAAGTTTTCTCTATTAGTAACCGCTTTTCCTTTAGAGATAAGTGTGGAGATACCTCTTAGGAAACTAGATAGTTAGCAATATTAGCGTACCAGGGAGCTTGGGCTGCAATGGAGAACAGCTGGTTGTCAAGGAAAATATCATCAATTGTCATAGGTTCATTAGCATTCTGCAGGCGTGAGAGAAAATCGGCCACCACTTTTGAACTGTCTGACTTATCTATGATGGTAATATCAAACTCCTGTAGTAGCAACATCCATCAAGCTAACCTCCCTGTTATTGGAGGTTTGTTAGCTAAGTACATAATAGCTGCATGGTCTGTATGCACAAAGATTTGATAACCAATGACATAGTGGCAGAATTTGTTAAGAGCATAGATAACAGTCAATAGCTCCTTTTCGGTAACTGTATAACTCAACTCAGCTCCTTGCTTATTTTTGCTAATAAAATAAATAGCATGTTCTAGAATACCTTTCTTTTTTCTAAGAACTACTTCAACGGCATGATCAGAGGCATCTGTATGTATGTGGAATGGGAGTGTCCAATTAGGACCTCGCAAAATAGTTTCCTGAGTGAGTACAGACTTCAGCTACAGGAAAGCTTCATCACAGTCTGGTGTCCAGATAAAGTCAACATCTTTAGTGAGAAGTGAATACATAGGGTTGGACATCTTTCTTAAGTCCTTTATGAATCTTCTGTAATACCCAGCGTGACCAAGAAATCTTCTGACATCTTTTTGTTTGGCTGGGTAGGCAGATTCACAGTGACTTTAATTTTGGCTGGGTCTACCTGAATGCCAAGAGAAGATATATAGTGACCAAGCACTACTCCTTCCTACATCATCATAAAACACTTCTCGTTGTTCAAAGATAGGTTGTGTTCTTTTCACCTAGTGAGGACTTTTTCCAAATTTGTCAATGCTTCCTCATAAGTTTCACCATAATTTGTAAAGTCATCCATGTAGATCTCCATACAGTCATGGGAAACGTCAGCAAAAATGTTGATAACTGCCCGCTGAAAAGTAGTAGGAGCATTGCAGAGGCCAAAGGGTAAAACTGAATAAGAAAAAGTCTCCCAGGGGCAAGTGAATGTGGTCTTTTCCTGATCCTCAGGAAGAATCTAGATTTGATTGTATCCACTATACCCATCCAAGAAAGAAAAGTATTTCTTCCTTGCTAGAGAGTCCAGAACCTAGTCAATGAACAGAAGAGGGAAATGGTCCTTTTTAGTGGCATTTTTAAGCTCTCTATAATCCACACACACTCTCCACTTGCCAGCTTTCTTAGTAACTATGACTAGTGGGGAAACCTACTAGTTGTCTGATATAGGGTATATGAAGTTGGCTTGAGGGAGTTTTTGGAGTTCAGCTTTGACTATCTCACGGAGGGCAGGGTTGACACGTCTTTAAAATTGCCTTACTGGGGGTTTACCCTCCTTTAGGAGAATCCTATGAGTGCATAAATTTGGGTCCATACCTTTCATATCAGTGTAATCCCAGGAAAAATTTGTAGCATGGTTCTTCAATAACTTGGTCAATGATGTTTGTTGCTGGGGAGTAAGTTTTCTATTAATGTTCAATCAACATTCAGGGGAAACTTCCATTTGCTTAGTAAGCTCGACCATAGATGCATCGGTTAATGAGGGCAATTGGATCTCATAGGGAAGCATTTGGTGATAGAGTTGGTTGGATACAAGGGAAGATATTTGGTAATCAAAGTACAACGACTGCAGGGAGTAGTTTTGGAAGGAACTATCCAAAGGGTTTAAGTTCGATCCATACTGGTTATGCATGATTTTGGTGATTACTTTATCTTCCTCTTAAAGCTACAAGAAGCTGAGGTTGAGTAGGGGGCTACAAGGCCAAAGTTTTGGTGTGTTGGATAGCAGAAATGGTCATATCTCCTAACCGACAACCAATATAGGAATTAGCGGTAGCCAACCAAGGACGTCTCAGAATAATTGGACAGCCTCCTAGGGTAGCTTTTGGCAAGAGGATCATGAAATTTGCAGGGTAGGACCAAGACTCAAGGTCAACCACAATGTCCTCCACCACTCCATCAGGCTTTACAGTCAAATTGTCTGCGAGCTGCAAGACAGTAGGTGTATTGCGGAGGTTGGTGATACCAAGGCGTTGCATAATGTCCTTGGTCATGACATTAATGGTAGCTCCAAGATCAATCAAGGCATTTTTGATAGCAGTCCCATTAATAATGACCTCGACAACAGGGATGCCAGGGTCAGAATATTTTGGGATGGTAAGCTTCCCTAACATGATGTCCGCCAGTTTGCCCAAGACATGGACAGTCTGGGGATCCTTCTTCTTGCAACCAAGATTTTTAAAGAAAGCTTCCTTGATGGCTTTTCCATATGTGGGAACATCTATGATTTCCTGGAAAAGGGGAATTTGGACGCTGACATTCTTTAGTTGGTCAAGGATATTGAAAGTTGCTTCATCATTGGTTTTCGGATTGCTATGCTACAATCTTTGTGTAAAAGGAGGAATGGTAGGCTGATTAGGTTTAGTTGGTGGTGCAGGGGCTATTGGAGTAGATGGATTGTCAAGTTGATTGGGCTCCTCAGAAGGCATTTCAGTAATTACAAGAGGCTAAGGTGTAGGCAAAGTGGTACCAAATTGTAGGTGAATATCATCAAGGTTGATTTCATACGTAGGGTATTGCATGGGATACTGCAATAGGTCTGTAGCATACACATTTTGCTAAGGTGGAGGAGGTCGATTATTGGGGTTTTTCTATGGATGTGTAGGTAACTGAGTAGGCTTAGGAGGCGGGTTAGTGGCTGCAAGAGGTGGAAAAAGAGCTTGTTGTTATGGAGGCTACATAGGTGGTGGAAAAAATCCTCGTGCTTGATTTGGCCATTTCTGGCCACCTCGCCACTGTGGGTTTTCATACCAATTACCCTATGGTGGCTGCCACACCCCTTGAGGTTGTTGCCAACCTCCTTGAGAGTTTAGCCACTGTGGATTGGGGTAATTCTACCACTGATTTTGGGAATTATTCCAAGGAGGATTTTGGTAATTCATGGGGGGTTATCATTGATTATTATAAAAAGGACCACTAAATGAAAGAGCGTCCTGAGGCATACCTTGTCTCTGTACCCATGGTCGTCACTGAGCGATGAAGAACAACTTCTCGTCCTCTGGTTCAACTGGTTGTAATCAGTCAGCATTTGTGTAGTCTCCATGTTAGCAACCAATTTTCATCTGCAGTCTCTCTTCTTCTGTCTACAATGTGGACAAAATTTTGCTAGCATGGCCTCTGCTTCCTCATGTTTCTTTTTAGCCTGCATGGTGTCCAACTAAGTGGACATGTTGTTAATGATATCTTGCTTAAAATCGTACAAGAGATTGGTTATCTTTGTCCATGAAGCACCAACACCATTGGACTTCCTCGGGGTGGACCTATATCCCCTTCCTTTCTTAACAATAGCTCTTGAGTACTTAAGGAAGATCTTTCAGATATCATCCCATGATACCTAGGTGATATCTCCTCCGGCCATTAGGTCTAGTGCCTCTGTGCATCCGTCATGAATGCCTTGCAAAAAGAGTAACTTCTAAGATTCTTCATTGAGCTCATGCTGAGTATTCTTGTGCAAACTGAACATGAACCTTGAGACATAATCCTCAAGACTCTCATCCTCCTTCTATGACATCTTAAAGATGTCATCCCCTTGCATATCATTTCCTCGACAGTACTCCTTGTATTTCAGCAAGAAAACATCCTTCATTTCATCCCAATTGTGGACAACATCCTATCCTAAGCCCATAAACCATTGCAATGCACTCTTTAAGTGTTGCAGGAAAGAGATTAAGCATGTGGACATCAGTGGTGTAGTCATAGCTCCTAAAAAGGATATCACACTCAAAGAGAAAGGTATTTGGGTCCTCTGTGACAAGGTTGTAAAATTTTGGAAGAGCAGAAGAGGGAATATATTTGAGGTTGTTATTATCTCGTTGATCGGAGATGGAAAAAGGAAATCTAGTAGGATTGGCCATCCTTTGTGGTCACTGAGGTGGATTTTGAGGTGGGTTCTGAGGTTGGTAGATGACTAACTGCCAAGGATTTTCTTCTCGAGGATTATGGAGTTATAGGTTGGCAAAGGCTTCAGAAAATAGATTGGCTTGTGGTTGTTCCTGGAAGAACCCACGAAAGTCACCCTCAGAAGATGAGGATGATGAAGGGGCTTTAGGAAGCTCAATAATAGCGTCAACAAACTAGCTTTCTTCATCAAATAGGTTACTAGATGGATTTGGCAAGTACCTTCCTCGGGTGTCTCTTCGTCTATTATGCATGCAGATAGTATGGAATGATGTGAATAGTGATTCTTTGTCAAGATAATGCTTAATCTAGTTAAAGTAGGGAATGAAAGCATGAAAATAAATCCTAGGAATGGTTGAATAAGAACCAGGCTTGGCGCCGTCCCTAGTAGCGGCGCCAAAAATGATTGCTCATTATAAAGACTCAGAAACTAGGCATAATCCTTTAACTCAGGGATTGGACATCCAACTAAGAACTTCATCCTCTTTATAAGAAACTCATTTAATATGTCAAACCCAGGGACGTGTTACTTGAAACGGGCCAACAAAATATATGCACCAAGCACTTTCTCAACCAATCATTCTAACATTGCTGCAGGAAACAAATGCTAGAAAGAAACTGTTCTATGGCTACAGGAAGTAAATTCTTTCGAAGGGAAATTATACTATTGTTGCATGAAATGAATACTTCAAAGGAAAGCTAAACTATTGCTCTGAAAGTAAATGATGGAAGTGAATGATGCTAGTAGGATGGAAGAGTGCACCAAATAACTAAAATGCCTTAGTTACTATGTCGCTCAGCTGCAGGAAGCGATAGTTGTCTTGTGGCTTTGGCTGCAAGAGCTATTCAACATAGGAATTGAAATGACGGAAATGCAAGAAGCGAACTAAACTAAAAATGAATCTAAATATGGATTCCTTACCAAGTGGGCCCCCTTGGGTGAGTACCCAGACACTTAATTACATGGAACTAATCTCAACACTTCATTTGCTCATTAAAATGAATAACAAAGTACAAAGATTCTCATCAACAATAAAATAACAGAATTGAACTATATTGCAAATATCATAATAATAATGCCCTCCTTCTCACGCAGGAGCGGGGCTTTATTTATAGGAAAATATCTAACTGCTAAACTCAACGGGCCCTAAGAAAAGGCAGAGCTTTTATTACAAACAAATAACAGAAAGGAAAAATAGAAAGAAATAAATGGAATCGGTCCAGAAAAGAGGAAAGAACTGCTTAGACAGCAGATCTAACTTCCCACTCTCTCCTAGATTTCATCAGGGAAATTATTGCATTTTCCAAGTCTTCGCTCAACCGTCTCCACTTGGATTAACCGGAAACCTTCCACAACTTCTACGTTGATGTTTCATCTGTGTGCATCTGCTGCAGGACCGAGTCAAGTGTCCAGCACATAGACGTGCTCACCTGAACAAGATGACGGTTGTTACTTTCATGCGCTGCATTAAAATTGTTAGGATAAGAGCATTCATGGTAAATAATCATTTAAAGTACATATGCATTATCTATTGCTCAAACAGACAATTCATTCATAAAACATTATCATAATTCCATAGTAATAAACAAATCATATTCATCCTGATAAAGCATATTAAGTAAGCATATGTATATGGCATAGGTTCAATGGTTGACTACCACATATTAACAGTTTTAAAGCATAAAGTCTTGGAGTAATAAAAGAAAACATAGGAAAAGACCTATAAAAATTTCTTCTAGGGTATCTAAATTATGTTATTAAAATGGCCTATCAAGAAGTGCAATTTCTGAAACTCAGTGTAAATATTTGAAAATCTTATAGAAACTCTCCAAGGTGTGCTTGCACAAGCTCTTCTAGGACACCAATGGTTCCTAGTCCTCACAACATCCTACTTTCTCCTGTAGGACCTTCCAAATTTTGTCTTATCTAGCCTACAACCACTCCAACATCACTCAATGAGTTGATCTCCTTTGTGCTTCACCTCTGGAGTAACTATCAACCAAATGCTCTTCACTCACTTACTCCACCTTGGAAGATTCCAAGTGCATTCTCTTCACCATTTCATCACAAGTGCTGCAGGGGGTGAAATCCTTGTTGAGAAAACTTATTTCCTCCCATATGACCCCATTATAAAAGGTCATCAATAGTTTTACAAACGATCTCAAGACTAACACTGAATTTGGTCTTTTAGGCCTAGTAGGTCAATTAGCCCTAATCAGTGAGTTTTTCTCACTTTTCTCTCAAAACTCTCAAACAACCCCAAAAAAAAGTTTATATTCAGACACCCTTTTCCAAGATACAAAGGATTTTGGTTGTCTTAGGGTTCTAGCGCCTCCGTACAGTAGGTTCCTAGAATTCAGGGCAAATATGGCTATTTTAGTGAAGTCTTTTGATTTATACTTGGAAATCTATCTAAAATGGATTGGCCTAATGACATGTAACTGATTGAATGTTTGATAATGTTAAGTTGAAGATAATGCAAGGCATTAAATCAGTTAATGGTTAATATTGTCATTGATGTCAACTTGATATCCTCTCTACGGTCATGTACATAATTCCAAAGACTTCAGAGAATCAATGGAACAAAGGTTATGCTTTCAGAAATACATAAAATTCAAGTATTCACTAAAGTGACAGACAACACCGACGGAGTGCACACCATCAATAAAGGCAAAGAAGAAAATTCATAGTGATACCCGACAAGTAGAAGACAGTGTTTCTCGACGAAGCAAAACCACAGGATGCCCGATGAGCTGAAAATAGAGTTGCCCGATGAGTAAAAATCCAATGATGTCTGACAGACGGAGATCCTGAAGCTAACTGGAGTCACACCGACAGAACTGTCAGTTGTCACTGATGACTAACTGCAGAGTTGACCAATGGAATAGAGAGTTCAGAAAATGACAAAATATCTAGATGGCAAGAGCTAAAGATAGACTTAACTGGTTGTTTTCTTTGTTTTATTCGACCAGAGTTAAGTAATTAATTTAAAGATGATTTGTACAGTTGGCATGAAGATAACTATGAGACAAATCATGAGTTATTCTTTAAATCAAATTGGTTGGATTATTTTTCACTCCAAGAATCAAGAATCAAAAATCAAAAATCAAGAATCAAGAATCAAGAAATAATGAATATCATGTCTATATAAGAGACAAACTTAATTCATTTTCAATATCACATTCATGGAAAAGGGATTAAGGGGAGTGAATGAAAAGAGGATGCTGAAGAGAAACTGATGAAGAAAAACTTCATACAGTACTGATCAATCAAGCTGAAGGAGAGCTAAGGAATTTTGCAGACACCAGCGAACAGTGAGCACAGCATCACAGAGCAGAAAGTGTGGAGCACAAAAAGAATTGAATTGATACATTGATCAGAGAGGTAATGTACTTAAATAGATCTGAAAATCTGCAATTCAAGTTGCATTAGAAACAGGTCATATTGTTTCAGTTTAACCATTGAAGCATCAAGTCTCTTAAAAGAGCAGGACTTAACAGTCTTCTATATATTAAGGTACATCCCAAGGAGTACCAAAAAGGTTGATTCATGAAAGTAGCATTGGATATGCCCGATGTCTATTGACAGTCTAAGAGAGAGGCTGATTCAAGGATGGCAGCATTAGATGCCTGATACTAAGTGACAAACTATATGTGTAAAATCCTCTAACAAGGTCACACCTAACAATGTGTTTGTAACCTTTAACAAGGTTGGCTCCTAACAGGGCTCACTTCAGAAGAGTGAAAATTTGGAGTACCGGTCCCAGTGGGTTTTTCCCTTAACAGGGTTTCCATGTTAAAATCCATGTGTTATATGTGTGTATGATACATTTCTTTACTATTTTGTATCTTACATAATTCATTCTGGATATATCGGTATACTCTGCACATTTACTATATTTTGGTAAATAGTTATACTGCTTATCAGTAATCAAGGAGAATAAGGACAGATAAGGAAAACCGACAGATAGTTAATCATTATAAGTATTTTGTGGCATGCATCTTGTAGGGACTTAACAATCTGAGATTTATTTGATTGGTGGTTAATGTTTGAAGGATAAATTTTTGAGGCCACTGATTCACCCCCCCTCTTAGTTATTACTAAAAATTGGTATCAGAGCTTGTGTACTTAAAAGGAAGGTTTCAAGACTTAAGCCAAAGATCACAAGATGAACAAACAAGATGTGCCCAAGTTGAACAAAGATAATTTTTCTGCATGGCAGAGCAGGATAAGACTCCACTTATCAGGTATTGGTAATGATGTTACTCAATTCCTAGAAACTGAATATGTGTTGCCCACAGGAGCACCAACAGTTGAACAAATGAAAGAGAAGCATGAACATAACGGCATGATGATAGAGCTTGCTTCCTCACTCTTTGATGCTGAATTTGAAGATGTCAAAGAATGCAAAACTGCAAAGAAGATGTGGGACAAATTGAAGCTTGTACATGGTGGTGACAAAAATATTTTGAGAGCCAAGGCAGAAAGCCTTAGAGGAAAGTTTGATGATCTCAAAATGAAAGAAGGAGAAAACATCACTCAGTACAGCACAAGAATTAAAGAGGTAGTCAATTCTATCCGAGGAGTTGGAGGTGTACTAGAAAAAGATACAGTGGTAAGTAAAAATCTAAGAACCTTACTGCCTACTTATGCTATTACAGTATCTGTCATTCAAGAAATGAGAGCAGTAGAAAATAAAAATGTTACTCTAGACAGTTTAATTGGAAGACTAATTTCATTTGAGATGAATAACTTTGATAATAGTGTCTTACCAAACATAGAATCTGCATTCAAAACTTCTATGAGAATAAGTAAATCAAGTCACAAAAACACTATGAGAAAAGATAGTGATAGTGAAAATGAAGAAGATGATCTTGATGAAATTGAAGCACTTATGGCCAGAAGAATGTAGAGAGGCAAAGGTAAATACAAAGGTAAACTACCACTTGTTTGTTTAAATTGCAAAGAGATTGGACACTTTGTTGCAAGATGTACTAACAAAATAAAAGATGACAGAAGTAATGACATATCTTTTAAGAAGAAATCTAATAGAGGTGATTACAAAAGCTACTGACAATCAGAAAGAAAAGATACCCGAGACTATAAGGACAAAGGAAAGAAGGTCAGCTACCTAGAAAAATGCAAGGATGATGATACTGATACCAAATCTGATGAAGACATCGAGATGGTGTTTGTGGCTGTAAAAGATGATTCAGATGACGATGAAGAAAGGTATGTAGAAAAAGCTCTCATATCTAAAATTAGCAAAAATGATGTTTGGATCATAGATAGTGGTTGCACTCATCATATGATCGGTGATAAGCAAAATTTTGAGACGTTTGAATACTACAAGGGTGTATCAGTAAGCATGGGAAATGACAAATCTTGTCTAGTTGAAGGTAGAGGAACAATAATGTTGAATAACCAAATAAAGTGTGAGAATTCTCATTGGGTAAATGGATTGAATTATAATCTATTGCGTGTTTCTCAGTTGAATAATTCAGGTCACAAAGTTGCATTTGAAAATAAGAAGGCAAAAATCTTCAACAAATCTGGAAATCTGATTAATACCGGTGAACAGACAAAAGGTAACTTATTCTATCTGAATGATACTGACTCCACTTGTTTGATTGCTACAAACGAATACATATGGTTATGGCACAAAAGACTATGTCATGTGAACTTTGACAACATGATAAAGATTAGCAAAAAGAGAAATGTCAAAGGCTTACCGAGGATGACCAAGCCCGACAACATCATGTGTAAAAACTGTCAAAAAGATAAAATGACAAAGTCTAGTTTCAAAAGAAAAACCCATACATCTGATGCAATTCTAGAATTAGTCCATACTAATTTATGTGGACATATGAGGACAAAGAGTTATTATGGAGATAGATATTTTATTCTCTTTGTTGATGATTACTCTAGGATGATGACAGTTATGTTTCTAAAAGATAAATCAGAAGAATTTAAGATGTTTAAATGGTATAAGGCTATGGTAGAGAAACAAAGTGGTAAGGATCTAAAATGTTTAAGATCAGATAGAGGACATGAGTTTATATCAAATGAATTCACTAACTTTTGTAATGAGCATGGTATAAAGAGACAGGTTTCTGCACCAAGAACACCACAGCAAAATGGGATTGCTGAGAGAAGGAACATATCAATAGTTGATTGTGCTAGAACATTGATGATAAAAAAAGGAATCACCCAAATATTCTGGAGGGAAGCTATCAGTATTGATGTTTACACACTGAACAGAGTACAATTGAAGAAAGACACCAAGAAGACACCTTATGAGCTATGATATGGATACACACCCAATGTAAGTTATTTCAAAAAAATTGGCAGTCAATGTTATATCTTAAAAGATGATAGAAATAGAAAACTTGACTCCAAGAGTGATGAATGAATTTTTGTAGGGTATTCTACCAAGAGCAAGGCTTACAAATGTCTAAACAAAGCCTCTAACAAAATTATTGAAAGTGAAAATGTAAAGATAGATGAATTTGCAGAGAAGAATGAGCAAGAAAGCACTAAAGAACCAGAGGACTACAATAAGTTCACTTACAATGAGTAACCTGACACTCTACCCTATCAACAAGGTAGAGCTCCTGAGCTACAAATCATTGCTCCCAAGCATTAGGCTAGAAATATTGATAGTCAAGATAATGATCAAGACAATGTGCAAGGTGATGAAGAGAAAAATGAAGAACAAAACAATGATCAAGCTTATAGACAAAGAACTGTACCTGTACTTGCAAGATATGTAGGAAGGAACCATCCAAAGATCCAGATCATAGGAGATAAGAAAGCTGGTACAAGAACAAGAAGTAAGTCTCTAAACTCAAGCTGTCTAATTTGTGAGTTTGAGCCCAAATCTGTCAATGCTGCACTTGATAATGAAGAATGGATAAGTGCTATGAATGATGAGATTGAGCAGATTGAGAAAAACAAAACATGGTCACTTGTGCCAAGACCAGATGACAAGAATGTCATCGGTAATAAATGGATATTTAGGAATAAGGTGAATGATAATGGAGAAGTCACAAGGAACAAAACAAGACTAGTATGCAAGGGGTATGCACAAGAGGAAGGTATAGACTATGGAGAGACCTTTTCACCCGTTGCTAGGCTAGAAGGAGTAAGAATATTACTTTCTTATGTTGCATTCTAAGGATTCAAAGTATATCAAATGGATGTCAAGTCAGCATTCCTAAATGGAATACTTGAAGAAGAGGTATACATTGAGCAACCAGAAGGGTTTGTCGATCCATACAAGAAAAACATCGTATGTAGACTTCACAAAGCCTTGTATGGATTGAAACAAGCTCCAAGAGCCTCGTATGAATGACTTCATTCCTATCTAATAAGTAATGGATTTATAAGGACTAGTGAAAACAGTAATCTTTATTTAAAGGAAGATACTGATGCTAACACTTTGATTGCTGAAATATTTGTTGATGACATCATATTTGGAGGCAACGATATGTTATGCAAATCATTTGTAAATGAGATGAACAAAGAGTTTGAGATGTCGATGTTTGGAGAAATCAAGTTCTTTCTTGGTCTCCAGATCATGCAAGGAGAAGGTATTTTCATTACACAGTCCAAGTACATCAAAGAGGTCCTAAAAATATTCAAGATGGAAGAATCCAAACCAGTTGGAACACCGATGGCTACTAGATGTAAGTTGACAAAGGAGGACAAGACAACAGAGGTAAATCAGACTTTGTACAGATCAATAATTGGAAAACTCATGTATGTTGTACACACTAGACCAAATATTGCACATGCAGTGGGAATTGTTGCTAGATTTTCTACTAACCCCAGGGAATCACATATGACTGCTATGAAAAGAATTCTAAGATATCTAAAAAATACTGAGGAATTTGGGTTATGGCATAGAAGAGAAGGAAAATTTGAACTTAAGGTGTTTACTGGCGTTGATTGGGCTGGAAATCTTGATGACCGAAAGAGCACAACTGGAGGAGCATTCTTTATGTGTGACAGACTTGTCACATGGATTAGCAAGAAGCAAGGATGCATCTCTCGGTCTACTGCAGAAGCAGAATATGTTGTTGCTGCTGCAAATTGCTCAAATATTGCATGGATCAAATAGTTGATGGAAGGTATGCATATGAAGATCTCAGAACCAGTGATTATCTATTGTGATAACACCAGCGCAATAAACATTTCCAAGAATCCAGTCATGCATGCTAAGACTAAACACATTTCCATCAAGTATCATTATTTGAGAGAAAAAGTTCAAGAAAAAGAGGTGATACTTGAGTATGTGCAATCAAAACAACAATTGGTTGATATCTTCACCAAGCTACTGTCCAAGGATACATTTGAGTACTTAAGAAAGAGACTAGGGGTCAAACCCTTGTCTACCAGTCAGTAAAATGACTGAAGGCTGCATCAGCCTACATATTATCAAAATATCAATCATGTTGATGCAAGTAAAGAGATGAAATTCAAAAGATACATCTATATATAGACAGGTATATATCAAAACCGAGCACCAGAGCATATTGTTGTATTACTGATGGATAAGGGAAATTCAAGGAATATATTATGGATAGGAGAAAAATGATTGCTTGACATGAATGTCAGATATTTATAAAATATTTGTTTGGCATTGATGTCAAAGGGAGAGAGATTATCCATATTATCACATCCTTTAGAAAAAGAGAGATAGATTATCCATTATCAGATTATTCCAACAGGGAGAGAAGATTGTATGAAAGATTATACAAAGGGAGAGTTGCTGACAAGAGAAAAAGACATCAAAAGAGAAAGAATAGTCAAAGGAAACAAATTGACACAAGGAGAGGTCTCAACACATCAAAAGAAAGAGAACTCTAGTAATCAAATCTAAGCTAAAATAGAGCTTACCAAAGTTCATACATTTATCAATTATCAAACAAAAAAATTGGTAGTTTGATGAATCTCAATGATTGTATTTCATATTGTATTAAAAATAGTATAGTGTGATAATATAGTATGTTTCTATCAATGCCAAAGGGAGAGATTGATGACATGTAACTGATTGAATGTTTGATAATGTTAAGATGAAGATAATGCAAGGCATTAAATCAGTTAATGGTTTGTATTGTCATTTATGTCAACTTGATATCATCTGTACGGTCATATACATAATTCCAAAGACTTCATAGAATCAATGGAACAAAGGTTATGCTTTCAACAATACATAAAAGTCAAGTATTTACTAAAGTGACAGACAACACCGACAGAGTGGACACCATTGGTAAAGGCAAAGAAGAAAAGTCATAGTGATACCTAACGAGTAGAAGACAATGTTGCCTGACGAAGCAAAACCATAGGATGCCCAACGAGCTAAAAATAGAGTTGCCCGACGAGTAAAAATCTAATGATGCCTGACGGACGGAGATCTTGAAGCTAACTGGAGTCACACCGATGGAACTGTCACTTGTCACTGACGACTAACTGCAGAGTTGACCGACAAAACAGAGAGTTCAGAAAATGAAAAAATATCTAGCTGGCAAGAGCTAAAGATAGACTTAACTGGTTGTTTTCTTTGTTTTATTTGACAAAGGTTAAGTAATTGATTTAAAGATGATTTGTACAGTTGGCATGAAGATAACTACGAGACAAATCAAGATTTATTCTTTAAATCAAATTGGCTGGATTGTTTTTCATGCCAAGAATCAAGAATCAAGAAACAATGAATATCATGTCTATATAAGAGACAAGCTTAATTCATTTTCAATATCACATTCACGAAAAAGGGATTAAGGGGAGTGAATGGAAAGAGGATGCTGAAGAAAAACCGATGAAGAACAACTTCATGCAGTACTGATCAATCAAGTTGAAGGAGAGCTAAGGAATTCTAAAGACACCGATGAACAGTGAGCACAGCATCACAGAGCAGAAAGTGTGGAGCACAAAAAGAATTGAATTGATACATTGATCAAAGAGGTAATGTACTTAAATAGATCTAAAAATTTGCAATTCAAGTTGCATTAGAAATAGGTCATATTGTTTCAGTTTAACCATTGAAGCATCAAGTCTCTTAAAAGAGCAGGACTTAGCAGTCTTCTATATATTGAAGTACATCCCAAGGAGTGCCAAAAAGGTTGATTCATGAAAGTAGAATTGGATATGCCCGATGCCTATTGACAGTCTAAGAGAGAGGTTGATTCAAGGATGGCATCATTAGATGCCCGATACTAAGTGACAACCTATATGTGTAAAATGCTCTAACAAGGTCACACCTAACAATGTGTTTGTAACCTTTAACAAGGTTGGCTCCTAACAGGGCTCACTTCAGAAGAGTGAAAATTTGGGGTACTGGTCCCAGTGGTTTTTTCCCTTAACAGGGTTTCCACATTAAAATTCATGTATTATATGTGTGTATGATGCATTTCTTTACTGTTTTGTATCTTACATAATTCATTCTGGATATATCAGTATACTCTGCATATTTACTGTATTTCGGTAAATAGTTATACTGCTTATCGGTAATCAAGGAGAATAAGGACAGACATGGAAAACTAACAGATAGTTAATCATTATAAGTATTTCATGGCATGCATCTTGTAGGGACTTAACAATCTTAGATTTATTTGATAGGTGGTTAATGTTTGAAGGATAAATTTTTGAGGCCACTGATTCAACCCCCCCCCCTCTTAGTTATTACTAACATGGTCAATGCCTAATCCTCTTAGGAGGTAAATATAAGACCTCTATGCTTCTGAAACCATGCTTGGTTTCATTCTTCCAATCCTTCCCCTGCAATTACACACCATCAAACATTGTCATGCACCTAACCGGTCACACTTAACTCGCCTAGGGCATGACCTTAAAATTAGCTAGCTGACTCTTCTGAGCTCTTCCTTCCATATGTACACTATACAATGGCCTCCCTTCCATATCCCTCAAGGCCGTGATTATTTGCACGGTGGAGAGCTATGGGGGAGCCATATTTCCCTAAATTGCTAAAACAACACCAACAATTACTCTACTTGCAAAATAATTTGAAAAACTAATCTAATGAACTCAAAGCAACTCCACTACTGAATGAAAAGTTCTTAAAACTATCTCTACCACACTAATACAACACTGGATCACTTAGCTCAATCCATCTACTAACTCATGAACTCAAAACAAGTCGTTTGTATGCAAAAACCAGAACTCAGAGCTTCTCCTTCAAATTCAAATCAATCATTACATCACACTGCCTCGAGAAATGGGATCCTACTTGTCTAAATATGTCTTCCCCATTATTTTAGGTTGTTACTGTGTGCATAAATATTGTCACACTTCTATGAATCATTTCATTCAAGGTTGCTCAAGAATGAGGCCTCAAATATCGATCCATAGCTCTCTAGTCATGGATGTGTAAAAATGTAAAATGAAGGCCCTCA
>MU227365.1:2515136-2556151 GCA_018584345.1 Thuja plicata
GATTAAGAGGCAAAAACCCACCACTTAGAAAGATGTGAAGAAAAAGGGATTTTATTTACTTTTTCATTTAATTTATTTCCTTTTTCAACAAATAAAGTGCTTTAAGTGGGGATTTTTTTTTATTTAATTAAAAGAGAGGTTTTCTTTCAATTAAATAAATTAGAAGAATTTTATTTAATTAAATGGGAGGAATTGAATTTAATTAAATAAGAGGAATTTAATTAAAAGGGAGATTAAATCTTTTAATTAAATAAGAGGAATGTTATTTAATTAAAAGGGAGATTAAATCTTTTAATTAAATAAGAGGAATTTCATTTAATTAAAAGGGAGATTAAATATTTTAATTAAATAAAAATGATCAAACCTTAGGAAATATTGAAATAATTGAATAATTGAATTAATTACAATTTGATCAAGGAAATTGATTTGAATTGAAAATGTTCCAAAACATTGATTCAGAGATTTGATAAAATGATAAAATAATAAATGGGGCCCAAAGTCTAGGCGACCATTTTGGGGTGCATACAATTACATTAATCATCCATCATCATTCTCTGAAGAGAATCCAAGAATGCCAAATGTTGTCATGCAACTTCCAAAAGTTGCAAATGTTGTCATGCAACATTTTGACAACTTTGACAATTTTGCTAAAAACAAACTCCAATGACCTCCAACCAACCTAGAAAGATGTAAAAATATTCTAGAGGCCAGTTTAGGTTTATACCTACCCTTTCCTAAGCCTTTATGGATTTTGGATCCATTTTCCCACTCTTAGGCTTAATCTACCACTAATCACTAATAAAGCATAAACATCTATGATGGATTGAACCTAGTCAAATCCACCTAGGTACACACTTGTAAAGATCTTCTAAGGTCAAATCCACACACTACTGACTTGGCTAAGGTAAGTACAAGCCAAAAAAAAAACTAAAATAGGGATTATCCTAGCTGCTCCTGCACCAAAATTGCAGGGAAGAAGTGCATATCATTTTTTGGTCCTAAATGTTTTTTGATCATAAACTTATAACCATCTTTTGTGTTATATTCCCCTATTTTTGACCCATCCCAAACTAGCATGTCCTCATCTTGTCACAAGGTGATGTTCCTATTACTTAGGATGTGGATTAATTCCTTTCTTTCCACCTCAAGGATATTGCAATTGTCCAAATCTTTCCACTTCCAACCATGTATTAGGTCACCCTTCTTGACTTCTATATAATCTTTCATATTCTTCCCCCACTGTGCTTCCAATAGTCTTTTAGAACTATCCAAATTATAAATGTTATTAATTGTAGGGTAACCACCCTATGAATCCTCCAAGAACCTGGCAGTCCTGCCATTTCCAAGATTCCATGTTAATTTCTCCAATATGATATTCCTACATTCTAACAAGAAATTCCAAATGCAAGAACCCTTAGGGGGGAGCAGTTCTAAATATATGTATGAGGTCATTACCATGTAGATATTTGTGGCTTAAGATCCTTACCCATTTTAGATAAGGATTTTTATACATTCTCCATACCAACTTGGTGCCTAAGGCCTTGCTTTGTTCTTTTATATTCTTTATCCCTAAACCTCCCTCTTCTTTTGGTCTACAAAATTTATCCCAGACTATAAATGACATCTTTTTCTTATCCTTTGTCCCTTTCTAGAAGAAGGATCTAAGGAACCTATTGATTTCTTCTATTTTGTTTGCAGGTAGGTTAATACATGATAGTTGGTAAATAGGTATGGTTGTATTGGTTCACAGATTGTCTTTCAGAAACAATAAATAAAATAACTTACTTTATTCCAGGCATGAATACCAATCGAAACTAATTGCTGGATAGATTTCTTATTTGGTTAACAATATTCCTCTGTATTTTAGATGTATAACTCCCTCATATGATCTATTTTGGTTTTTCTAGGGTATAATTTTAACCAAAAAGTAGGAAAGGCAATTAGCATCTTCCCATCACCATGGTACAGATGTGATCATGAATTTGGAAAAAGAGGTGAAAAGCAATAAATAACACAAAGGTTACTCACTCCCAAACCCATGAATAACTACGATCAGGAATATGAACAAGAAATTCTTTCCAAAGATGCATATGCCCTTAGAATTCAAAGATCCTAAGGCATGTATACATAATTAGATATAATAGATAAATCATAGGCAATTGATATTTCTCATAGGAAAAATACAATTACAAAGAGAACATATAAACACCTAGATTTATATTGCTTCTTATCTCATGATTAATCTAGAACTCAAAGGTCCCAACCCCCTTATTACAAAATATTGTTTTAGAAATAACACTCCTTGTTCACTTGCTCTTCACAGAAGTGTAAAAATAAGAATCCCTTGACTCTTATCAAGTCTCACTCATGCCTCACAGGGAAAGGGGGATCAAAATATGGACCCTCCCCATCTCTTTTGATTACATATTTATAAATTTCTCCCAATCTAAATTTTTGGTTTCGATAAATGATTCTTGGACATAGAAACCACTTCTTGGAGAAGAATCTCATTTACTCCTTACGTCCCTTCATATTCCTGGTGAGAACTCAAGATCTCATTCTTTGATTAAAAAATGTCTGCCAAATGTCATTGTGTAAAATTCCCAAGTGGCTCACCTTCGATGGATTGATGCTCATTAGCATTTTACGCTTGTCGATGATTTCCCTTTCAATAGTCATGATATTGATTGTAATTGGGACACAAAGATGATATAAAAGGTGGAGATGACTTGATAGGGTCATCCATGAATAAAGCTTCTATAAACCATAAAGGTAGTATATCGATCGAAAGCTCAATCTCACAAAGAATAGTAATAGAAAAGCACCACGTAAGAAAAATCATCGAAGACCACTTCATCTATACTTCAGAATCCTATCATAACTTTGGAATGCAACGACCAAATTTATCTTCTTGTAATACTCTCATGGTGTGATCTCTCTTTAGAAATTTCAATTGGGCTACAGTCTTTGTAAAATTTTGTTAGCTTAAAGAATAATTTATGCTCTTCCAACTTACTGAATCAATTTAGAAATCTATGTTGTTCTCCTCATAAATCAACCTGAAAAACCAATAGATCAGTTGTTCTCCAAGTTTCTAACTTGGTGTCGGTATCCAATATTTTCTTTAGAATATTCCTTCGAGCCCAAACGATCATCCCAAGATCTGCAAAATTTGTGAATATGGCATACTTATCTCCTGTGGTCAAATGGTGTACATGCCTTATTTGGAATTTTGTTTCATATGCATCGGGCTTGTTGGCACAAAAATTGTCAATTTGATTTTTCCTCCCATCTAACATATTTTGAGCTTATATTTTGATAAATTTATATTAATCAAGATGTCCTTAGTGTATAAATCATAAAAATACTTCATTTTTGCATTTTTAGTTAAGTCATGAAAATAGTTACTGTTGGTTTTCCATGTGCAGGAATAAGCCGATGGGACCCATTTTCTCTAATAAAATATTATGTCGAATAACTTGGCCAAAATAAAATGATACTTAAGTTATTCGAAGGAAGATCAAAAATACATATGCCAAGATGGAATCATCAAAAATTTGGCATAATGGTAGCAAGTCTGACTTCAAAGAAAGACTGAGTGCTCTAATTCAGAAAATTGTTGCTCGAGGTACTAGTAATCGGGATTGGAAGCCTTGTAAGGGAATTCCCAAAATTCCAAAGTGAAGATTGGGCTCACAAATTTTGAAAGTGTAATTTTTCCAAAGAAGACAAAGAAATAATAAAACTTTGGAAATCACAGGGAAGAAGTGCAATTTCCTAAACTCAGCATAAAACTTCAAAAATCACAGGGAAGAAGTGCGGTATTTTAAACTCTGTGTAAAATTAGGAAATCACAGGGAAGAAGTGTGATTTTTGAAACTCTGTGTAAACTTCAAAAATTGAAGGGAATAAGTGCAATTTTTGAAACTCAATATAAACTTTGGAAATCATAGGAATGAAGTGTGATTTCCAAAGCTTGAGAAATCACTGAAAGGTGGTGCGATTTCTGAAACTTCATTGGAAATTGAGCATGTGGGCAGCCAAATACTTTCCACGTGGCTGGAAACTTATGAAGAAAATTACAAATAATCTCGAGCTATCCCTACAAGAAAGGTAAAGTTTTATTTTGTTTGGATTAATACACGAATCTAATTATATTATTTTTGTGCAGGAACTTGTTAGCGGCAAAAAGTATGGAAGGATTCACAGAGATAAAGGGTGCAAATGTTGTAGAGAGAACGGTTCACCATGCTGAAATTTGTGGTCATGGATATCATCCATGATACAAATACATATTCCCCTAGAGAATATCAATAGATATGATGAACTATTAAGGGATTATTCCTTGTGACTGAATGTTCCAAAATAATTATCTCGAAGAGTTTTTATGCAATCAATTTGTTAAGGCAGTTTGCTTAGTTTTTAGTTAAGAAGTCACAAGTCTTTGTGAAAAGGGTATGCATTTTGACCCAAATTGAATCCTCATTAACATATAGGGGATCATTTTGATGTCTAAAAAAGGAATAATAGAATCACAAATACAGTTTTTGGTAAAATGCAGTTTGGTCTTGTCTCTTGAAGATGCATAGATGGAGAAGAACAATTACACAGTTTGTATTCAGTTGGATTTAATCATGCTTATTTCAATATAACTCCAGTTGTCCTTTCATTCCTGATAGCATTTATCTTCATTTAACTTGATCAGTTCTCTGTGATAATCTATTTCATTTAGGTTCTTAAATGTGCTATCTTATGATATAATAATTTGAATTAGTTTCAGTTTGATCATCAGTTTGAAGATTGGTTGTCAAGGATTCACTCTGTCTTATTGGTCTTTCATAAAAAAAAAGTTAAAATCCATAAGACTAACTATAACAACACATTTAAATATATAGATGCCTTTGGGGTCATGGTCTTACTTGAGAAGTAAGTTGTTAAAACTGTCTCATAGGGTTATACGTAGGATCACATTAGTTTGAATTGATAATACTTTACAAACAATAAAGGAATTGGTCTAATATTGGTTTAAGGTGTTTTAATCAAGCATATTCAGGGCATTTCTAGTCAATAATCATATTTATATTTTAAAATTTATTTACACAATAAATCATTCATTTGCATATTCATTCTTTTACAAGCAACACATTATTATAAAGCATTCTTTCAAAAGCATTATTCCAAGATTTAGTGGTTGTTGTATTCACAATTTGATTTGTCTCAAGCATTCAATTATCATCTTGAGAGCTCACTCAAGTTTCATATACATTGCTATCTGCTATAAAAAGCCTTGAACCTGGAGATTAGGTTTGGGTATAGGCCTATTCACCTCGGTTCTACGGAGCCTAAAGTGCAGGGAAGAGGATCATAACCGACCACTCTCAATCGTTGGCCAAATCAGTTGGAAAATCCCATAATTGAGTAGGTAAGCTTATAGGATTCCCAATCTGTTGATTTGGGAACCAACAAATTGGAAACTCTACTGGGGAATTGTTCATAAGAATATTTTGAAATTTACCTAGAATCTCTGGTGATAATTTGTAGAAGATTGATAGTTCAAGTTTTCCCCATCTGAGTCACACAACCAAAAGATTGATGACTCTTCTGGGGAGAACATAAAATAAGTATTCTACTGGTGATTTGTTCATAAAATATTTTTCAAGTGTACCTAGAAACTCTAATGTTGATTTGCGAAAGATTGGATAGTTTAGTTTGCCCCATACGAGTCACAAAACGGATTGGAGACTCTAGTGGAAAATTGTTGATAGGATTTCAAAAAAATTTGGTGATTAAATATAGATTCTATTGGAGACTTGAACCTAGATAAGAAAAACAATATTTTCTGCGAAAAGAGGTGGCGACTATTATTCAAAACATATTTTAGTCAATAAATCTACTAAGCGAAGATCTAGAAGAAGATGAAAATTTACCTTTTTGAAAGAGAGAAATTTTATTTCATAATGTATTAAAATAAATAACCTTTTTAGAGAAAACCATTTATTCCAGATGGCATTAGGCCATTGGATCTTAGAAGGTTTCAATGTGTTCCAAATAATTTATTCCCTAAGCTTTCACAACTTGTACCAAAGCTTCATGGAGAGTATCATGAATCAACACTTGACCATTTGGATGCATTTTATACATTCATAGAGGATCATGAGATTTGTACAGAAGATTACGCGATGAAACTAGTTGTCAGGACATTAAGGGATTATGCAAAAGAATCTTATCAATTATTACTTACACAGAGCATCTCATCATGGAGGGAGTTTGAGCAATAGTTTCTTGATGTGTTTCATTATGCAGGTGAGGAAAAAGAGAATGTGTGCTATGAACTAGAAGAAATTCAGGATTACACTATGGAAGAAGACTCTTACATGTCTCCCTTGGATGCATTTTTTGATTTGGAAAGATATGAAGGTGAATCTACAATGCATTTTTCATGAGAATAATAAATATTTATTGGAAAATACATTTAGATATCAGGCCTCTGCATAGGGAATTAGAAGATAAACTTCTTGAGTTAGGAATCTATCATGATTCTCAATAGAGAGTTTTGTTAAATCAAATATATGAAGAATGGATGATAGAAAATGATTAATACAAGGCAAAATTTATAAGTTCTCCAAATTTGAATGCAACTAAAGTTTGTGATCAGGCTGAAAAGATTCATGTACATGAAAAGGGTAATGATATTTGTGTTGAACTAGACAAAAATGAAAAGAGTGAAGACATGGAATAAGAAAAATTGGATCTAGTTGAAGAAGAATCCGTACATGGTGAGATTTATTTGGAAACATATATCAATGAATGTAATACTGAAAAAAATGTCTTCTCGGTTCAGAGGAAATTATAGATTTTTTAGATATAGAATATAGAAATATGTTGATAAAAATGATCCAATTTTTTTCTCAATCTGTTAGAATAAACATATTGATGAATCAATGCATGTTCAAGAGGAGTACATTTCAGGAGATAACATTGATATTTGTCTCGTTGATCACAAACATCATGACTCTCAGGATGATGCATTTAGTAAAGGTATGCATTGTGATACACCTGGTGATCTCTTATATGATGAAGCACAGGAAAGTTTCCAATGAGGTATGCAAGAATTCCTTATGTTCTTGAATTAATTATTTAAAGAAAATACTGAGGAAAGTATACCTCAAAATTACTCTGAAATTTTTCATAATCCCTTACATGATGAAATTTCAAAGAGGCAGAAATAAATTTTTTGTGAAGATACGTATGAATTTTCAATATTTAAAGTTCATTATTTCAGAATGAGAATTTGTACTCTAGACATAAGGAAAAAGAAAATATGTTTTCAAATCTATCCTATGGTAATACCATATGTGATGAAGACTCTTGTATGTGCCCTAATTTACTATTTGAGAAAGATAAAATATTTCCCGAGAATGAGGAGATGGTACAAACAAATAATATGGAATATGATTCAAAATGGATCAATAATCTAGAACATTATAAAAGGGGTTGTGTGGAACCCACTCTTATTGAGGACATAAGTATTAAGGAAAATTTACCAAAACATATTTCTCTCGGGATAAGCGCACGGTCAGAAAATTAATTACAAGGTGAAAAGGGAAATCAAATTTGTGAAATTGGAAATGTTGAGTGTAATAATGTTAATGATAAATTTAAATGTCAATGAAGTTGATATCAAAATGTTTCTTGAGGAGAAAGGGCATAATTAAATAATAGGGTTTTTAAATAAATGTCCAAGTGAACATGAAAAATACTTAAGGACCAAATGCAAAATCTATACTTTTTCACAGAGGTTAATAATGGGTTATGAAGCTGGGATTAAAATAGAATGCAACTATAAGTATCCCTCTCTGATTCAAATAAAAGGGAATTCATCTATTCAGGAGATTATGTATAGCGGAATAAGAGATGATGATATCTTCAGGAGATCCTAATTGTTATTACATGATCAGAATCAGGTTTTGAAAGAGGAAAAGAATGATGTTCACTTATGGTGAGCCTAGGGCCACTAAATTGAATTCAAGCCAAGAGGCTCAGGAGAAAAACATAAAAAATGCAACAACAGGTTAAGCTTCTACATGACAAATGAGCACATAATAGAGTATTTAAGGAAGGAGAAGGGGTGCTGAAATTGAATGCTAAGGACGTGGACAAAGGGAAACATGGAAAAAATGAAGCCTTATGGATAGGACCTTATATTATTGTGGACATAGGAGGAGAGAACTATTCTTTCTTACAGAATATTGAAGGAGAAGCTCACAAATTTCCAGTGCACACCCTATACCTCAAGAATTTCTTCTCTTAAAAGAAGCAGGGAGTGTCTCTTAAAATAGGACATTTTGTTTGTTATTTTTGTTTCTTCTATTTATTTGTTTTTTTGTTTAGTCTTTTGGTCTGCTCTCCAAAGATAACAAGGATCTCACTATGTCCATATAGGAACATATGTCCCAAAAAAGAGCCATTGTTGGCACACAAATTGTCAATTTGAATTTGCCTCCCATCTAACATATTTGAGCTTATATTTCGATAAATTTATGTTAATCAAGATGTCCTAGTGTATAAATCATAAAAATACTTCATTTTTGCGTTTTTAGTTAAGTCATGAAAATAGTAACTATTGGTTTTCCATGTGCAGGAATCAGCCGATGGGACCCATTTTCCCTGATAAAATATTATGTCGAATAACTCGGCCAAAATAAAATGATACATAAGTTATTAAAAGGAAGATCGGAAATATGGGTTCCAAGTTAGTCATCAAAAATCTGACATAATGGTAGCAAGTTTGACTTCAAAGAAATACTAACTGCTCTAATTCGGAAAACTAATGCTCGGGGTACTAGTAATTGGTATTGGTAGCCTTGTAAGGGAATTCCTGAAATTCAAAGTGAAGTTTGGGCTCAAACATTTCGAAAGTGTAATTTTTCAGAAGAAGACAAAGAAAATATAAAACTTCAGAAATCGCAGGGAAGAAGTGTAATTTTTGAAACTCAGTTTAAATCTTCAAAGATTGCAGGGAAGAAGTGTGAATTCTGAAACTCTATGTAAACTTCAAAAATCACAGGGAAGATGTGTGATTTCTAAAAAACTGTGTAAACTTGGGAAATCGCAAGGAAGAAGTGTGATTTTTATAACTCAGTATAAATTTCAGAAATCGCAGTGATGAAGTACAATTTTTGAAACTTTGGAAAACACAAACAAGTGGTGCAATTTCTTAAACTCTATCGGAAATTGAGCCTGTGGGAAGCCAAATACTTTCCACGTGGCTGTTGACTTATGAAGAAAATTCCAAATAATCCCGAGATATTGCTACAAGAAAGGTAAAGTTTTATTTTCTTTGGATTAAAACATGAATCTAATTAAATTATTTCTTTGCAGGATCCTGTTAGCGACAAAAAGTATGGAAGGATTCATAGAGAAAAAGGGTGTAAATATTGCAGAGAGAACGGTTCACCGTGTTGAAAGTCATGATCATGGATATCATCCATGATACAAATACATATCCCCCTAGAGAACATCGAGAGATATGGAAAACTATTAAGGGATTATTCCTTGTGATTAAATGTTCCAAAATAATTATCTCAAGGATTTTTTATGCAATTAGTTTATTATGGCAGTTTGTTTAGTTGTTAGTTAAGAAGTTACAAGTCTTTGTGAAAGGGTATGCCTTTTCACCCAAATTGAATCCTCATTTACATATAGGGGATCATTTGATGTTTAAAAAATGAATAATAAAATCACAAATACAGTTTTTGGTACAATTTTGGTTTGGTCTTGTCTCTTGAAGATGCACGACTAGAGAAGAACAATTACATAGTTTGTGTTTAGTTGGATTTAATCATGCTTATTTCAATAGAATTCCACTTGTCCTTTCATTCCTGATAGTATTTGTCTTTAATTAAATTGATCAGTTCTCTGTGATAATCTATTTCATTTAGGTGCTTCAATGTGCTATCTTATGACATAATAATTTGAATTAGTTTCAGTTTGATCATCAGTTTGAAGATTGGTTGTCAAGGATTCACTCTGTCTTATTGGTCTTTCATAAAAAATTTAAAATCCATAAGACTAACTGTAATAACACATTTGCATTATTATGCATATAGATTCCTTTGGGGTGATGGTCTTACTTGAGAAGTAAGTTGTTAAAACTGTCTCACAGGGTTATATGTAGGATCATTTCAATTTGAATTTATAATACTTTACTGAGGATGAAGGAATTTGTCTAATATTGATTTAAGGTTTTTTAATCAAGCATCTTCAGGGCATTTCTAGTCAATAATCATATTTACATTGTACAATTCATTTACACAACAAATCATTCATTTGCATATTCATTCTTTTACAAGCAACACATTATTATAAAGCACTCTTTCAAAAACATTATTCAAATATTCAGTGGTTGTTTATTCACAATTCGACCTGTCTCAAGCATTCACTTCTCATCTTGAGAGATCACTCAAGTTTCATATACATTGCTATATGTTATAAAAATCCTTGAACCTAGAGATTAGGTTAAGGTATAGGCCCATCTGCCTTGGTTCTACAGAGCCTAATGCAAGGAAGTAGGATCATAATCGATCACTCTCATTCATTGGCTAAGTTAGTTTGAAATACCCATAATTGAGTAGGCAAGCTCATAGGATTTCCAATATGTTGATTTGGGAACCAACAGATTAGCGACTCTACTGGGGAATTATTCATAAGAATATTTTGAAATTTACCTAGAATTTATGGTGATAACTTGTAGAAGATTGTAGTTCAAGTTTACCCCATCTAAGTCACACAACCAACATATTGGCGACTCTGTTGGGGTGAACATACGAGAAGTACTCTACTAGGGAGTTGTTCATAAAATATTGTTCAAGTGTACCTAGAAGCTTTGGTGTTGATTTGCAAAAGATTGGATAGTTCAGTTTGCCCCATCCGAGTCACACAAAAGATTGGAGACTCTAGTTGAAAATTGCTGATAGGATTTCAAGAATTTTTGGTGATTAAATATAGACTCTATTGGAGACCTGAACCCAGATCAGTAAAACAATATTTTCCTCGAAAAGAGGTGGCGACTCTATTATTCAAAAAGCATTTCAGTCAGTGACTCTACTGAGGGAGAAGATCCAAAAGGAGATGAAAATTTTCCTTTTTGAAAGAGAGCAATTTTATTTTAAAATGTATCAAAATAAACAACCTTTTTAGAGAAAATTGTTTATTCCAAATGGCATCAGGCTATTGGATCTTAGAAGGTTTCAATGTGTTCCAAATAATTTATTACCTAAGTTTTCACAACTTGTACCAAAGTTTCACGGAGAATATGACGAATCAACACTTGATCATTTGAATGCATTTTATACATTCATAGAGGATCATGAGATTTGTACAAAAGATTACATGATGAAACTATTTGTCAAGACATTAAGGTATTATGCAAGAGAAGCTTGTGAATTATTAACTACATAGAGCATCTCATCGCGAAGGGAGTTTGAGCAATGGTTTCTTGATGTGTTTCATGATGCAGGTGAGGAAGAAGAGTCTTACATGTCTCCCTTGGATGCATTTTTTGATTTGGAAAGTTATGAGGTGAATCTGCAATGTATTTATTCATGAGAATGATAAATATTTATCAAGAAATACCTTCAGATATCAAGCCTTTGTGCAGGGAATTAGTAGAAAAACTTCGTGAGTTAGGAATCTATCATTATTCTCAACTGAGAGTTTTGCTAAATCAAATATATGAAGAATTGATGGCAGAAAATGATGAATATAGGGCAAAATTTACAAGTGCTCCAAATTTGAATGCAATTGAAGTCTGTGATCAGACTGAAAAGATTCTTGTACACGAAAAGGGTGTTGACATTTGTGTTGAACTAGACAAAATTAAAAGAATGATAACGTGGAAGAAGAAAATTTGGATCTAGTTGAATAAAAATCCATACATGGTGAGATTTGTATGGAAACATATACCAATGAATGTAATAATGAAAAAAAAGATCTTCTCAATTAAGGGGAAGTTATAGATATTTTAGGTATAGAATATAGAAATATGTTGATAAAAATGGTCCAAATTTTTTCTCAATCTATCAGAATAAACATATTGATGAATCAATGCATGTTCAAGAGGAGAAAATTTCAGGACATAACATTGATATTTGTCTCGTTGATCAAGAACATCATGACTCTCAGGATGATGCATTCAGTAAAGGTATGCACTATGATACACCTGGTGATCTCTTATATGATGAAGCACAGGAAAGTTTCCAAGGATGTATGCAATAATTCCCTATGTTCTTGAATTTATTATTTAAAGAAAATACTGAGGAAAGTACACCTCAAAATTACTCTGAAATTTTTCAAAATCCCTTACATGAAATTTCAAAGAGGTAGAAAGAAATTTTTTGTGAAGATACTTATGAATTTTCAATATTTAAAAGTTCATTATTTCATAATGAGAATTTGTACTGTGGAAATAAGGAAAAAGAAAATATGTTTTCAAATCTATCCTATGGTAATACCATATGTGATGAAGACTCTTGTATGTGCCCTAATTTACTATTTGAGAAAGATAAAATATTTCCCGAGAATGAGGAGATGGTACAAACAAATAATATGGAATATGATTCAAAATGGATCAATAATCTAGAACATTATAAAAGGGGTTGTGTGGAACCCACTCTTATTGAGGACATAAGTATTAAGGAAAATTTACCAAAACATATTTCTCTCGGGATAAGCGCACGGTCAGAAAATTAATTACAAGGTGAAAAGGGAAATCAAATTTGTGAAATTGGAAATGTTGAGTGTAATAATGTTAATGATAAATTTAAATGTCAATGAAGTTGATATCAAAATGTTTCTTGAGGAGAAAGGGCATAATTAAATAATAGGGTTTTTAAATAAATGTCCAAGTGAACATGAAAAATACTTAAGGACCAAATGCAAAATCTATACTTTTTCACAGAGGTTAATAATGGGTTATGAAGCTGGGATTAAAATAGAATGCAACTATAAGTATCCCTCTCTGATTCAAATAAAAGGGAATTCATCTATTCAGGAGATTATGTATAGCGGAATAAGAGATGATGATATCTTCAGGAGATCCTAATTGTTATTACATGATCAGAATCAGGTTTTGAAAGAGGAAAAGAATGATGTTCACTTATGGTGAGCCTAGGGCCACTAAATTGAATTCAAGCCAAGAGGCTCAGGAGAAAAACATAAAAAATGCAACAACAGGTTAAGCTTCTACATGACAAATGAGCACATAATAGAGTATTTAAGGAAGGAGAAGGGGTGCTGAAATTGAATGCTAAGGACGTGGACAAAGGGAAACATGGAAAAAATGAAGCCTTATGGATAGGACCTTATATTATTGTGGACATAGGAGGAGAGAACTATTCTTTCTTACAGAATATTGAAGGAGAAGCTCACAAATTTCCAGTGCACACCCTATACCTCAAGAATTTCTTCTCTTAAAAGAAGCAGGGAGTGTCTCTTAAAATAGGACATTTTGTTTGTTATTTTTGTTTCTTCTATTTATTTGTTTTTTTGTTTAGTCTTTTGGTCTGCTCTCCAAAGATAACAAGGATCTCACTATGTCCATATAGGAACATATGTCCCAAAAAAGAGCCATTGTTGGCACACAAATTGTCAATTTGAATTTGCCTCCCATCTAACATATTTGAGCTTATATTTCGATAAATTTATGTTAATCAAGATGTCCTAGTGTATAAATCATAAAAATACTTCATTTTTGCGTTTTTAGTTAAGTCATGAAAATAGTAACTATTGGTTTTCCATGTGCAGGAATCAGCCGATGGGACCCATTTTCCCTGATAAAATATTATGTCGAATAACTCGGCCAAAATAAAATGATACATAAGTTATTAAAAGGAAGATCGGAAATATGGGTTCCAAGTTAGTCATCAAAAATCTGACATAATGGTAGCAAGTTTGACTTCAAAGAAATACTAACTGCTCTAATTCGGAAAACTAATGCTCGGGGTACTAGTAATTGGTATTGGTAGCCTTGTAAGGGAATTCCTGAAATTCAAAGTGAAGTTTGGGCTCAAACATTTCGAAAGTGTAATTTTTCAGAAGAAGACAAAGAAAATATAAAACTTCAGAAATCGCAGGGAAGAAGTGTAATTTTTGAAACTCAGTTTAAATCTTCAAAGATTGCAGGGAAGAAGTGTGAATTCTGAAACTCTATGTAAACTTCAAAAATCACAGGGAAGATGTGTGATTTCTAAAAAACTGTGTAAACTTGGGAAATCGCAAGGAAGAAGTGTGATTTTTATAACTCAGTATAAATTTCAGAAATCGCAGTGATGAAGTACAATTTTTGAAACTTTGGAAAACACAAACAAGTGGTGCAATTTCTTAAACTCTATCGGAAATTGAGCCTGTGGGAAGCCAAATACTTTCCACGTGGCTGTTGACTTATGAAGAAAATTCCAAATAATCCCGAGATATTGCTACAAGAAAGGTAAAGTTTTATTTTCTTTGGATTAAAACATGAATCTAATTAAATTATTTCTTTGCAGGATCCTGTTAGCGACAAAAAGTATGGAAGGATTCATAGAGAAAAAGGGTGTAAATATTGCAGAGAGAACGGTTCACCGTGTTGAAAGTCATGATCATGGATATCATCCATGATACAAATACATATCCCCCTAGAGAACATCGAGAGATATGGAAAACTATTAAGGGATTATTCCTTGTGATTAAATGTTCCAAAATAATTATCTCAAGGATTTTTTATGCAATTAGTTTATTATGGCAGTTTGTTTAGTTGTTAGTTAAGAAGTTACAAGTCTTTGTGAAAGGGTATGCCTTTTCACCCAAATTGAATCCTCATTTACATATAGGGGATCATTTGATGTTTAAAAAATGAATAATAAAATCACAAATACAGTTTTTGGTACAATTTTGGTTTGGTCTTGTCTCTTGAAGATGCACGACTAGAGAAGAACAATTACATAGTTTGTGTTTAGTTGGATTTAATCATGCTTATTTCAATAGAATTCCACTTGTCCTTTCATTCCTGATAGTATTTGTCTTTAATTAAATTGATCAGTTCTCTGTGATAATCTATTTCATTTAGGTGCTTCAATGTGCTATCTTATGACATAATAATTTGAATTAGTTTCAGTTTGATCATCAGTTTGAAGATTGGTTGTCAAGGATTCACTCTGTCTTATTGGTCTTTCATAAAAAATTTAAAATCCATAAGACTAACTGTAATAACACATTTGCATTATTATGCATATAGATTCCTTTGGGGTGATGGTCTTACTTGAGAAGTAAGTTGTTAAAACTGTCTCACAGGGTTATATGTAGGATCATTTCAATTTGAATTTATAATACTTTACTGAGGATGAAGGAATTTGTCTAATATTGATTTAAGGTTTTTTAATCAAGCATCTTCAGGGCATTTCTAGTCAATAATCATATTTACATTGTACAATTCATTTACACAACAAATCATTCATTTGCATATTCATTCTTTTACAAGCAACACATTATTATAAAGCACTCTTTCAAAAACATTATTCAAATATTCAGTGGTTGTTTATTCACAATTCGACCTGTCTCAAGCATTCACTTCTCATCTTGAGAGATCACTCAAGTTTCATATACATTGCTATATGTTATAAAAATCCTTGAACCTAGAGATTAGGTTAAGGTATAGGCCCATCTGCCTTGGTTCTACAGAGCCTAATGCAAGGAAGTAGGATCATAATCGATCACTCTCATTCATTGGCTAAGTTAGTTTGAAATACCCATAATTGAGTAGGCAAGCTCATAGGATTTCCAATATGTTGATTTGGGAACCAACAGATTAGCGACTCTACTGGGGAATTATTCATAAGAATATTTTGAAATTTACCTAGAATTTATGGTGATAACTTGTAGAAGATTGTAGTTCAAGTTTACCCCATCTAAGTCACACAACCAACATATTGGCGACTCTGTTGGGGTGAACATACGAGAAGTACTCTACTAGGGAGTTGTTCATAAAATATTGTTCAAGTGTACCTAGAAGCTTTGGTGTTGATTTGCAAAAGATTGGATAGTTCAGTTTGCCCCATCCGAGTCACACAAAAGATTGGAGACTCTAGTTGAAAATTGCTGATAGGATTTCAAGAATTTTTGGTGATTAAATATAGACTCTATTGGAGACCTGAACCCAGATCAGTAAAACAATATTTTCCTCGAAAAGAGGTGGCGACTCTATTATTCAAAAAACATTTCAGTCAGTGACTCTACTGAGGGAGAATATCGAGAAGGAGATGAAAATTTTCCTTTTTGAAAGAGAGCAATTTTATTTTAAAATGTATCAAAATAAACAACCTTTTTAGAGAAAATTGTTTATTCCATATGGCATCAGGCCATTGGATCTTAGAAGGTTTCAATGTGTTCCAAATAAGTTATTCCCTAAGCTTTCACAACTTTTACCAAAGTTTCACAGAGAGTGTGACGAATCAACACTTGATCATTTGAATGCATTTTATACATTTATAGAGGATCATGAGATTTGTACAGAAGATTACATGATGAAACTATTTGTCAGGACATTAAGGTATTATGCAAGAGAAGCATGTGAATTATTACCTACATAGAGCATCTCATCACGGAGGGAGTTTGAGCAATGGTTTCTTGATGTGTTTCATGATGCAGGTGAGGAAGAAGACTCTTACATGTCTCCCTTGGATGCATTTTTCGATTTGGAAAGATATGAGGTGAATCTGCAATGTATTTGTTCATGAGAATGATAAATATTTATCAGGAAATACCTTCATATATCAAGCCTCTGTGCAGGGAATTAGCAGATAAACTTTGTGAGTTAGGAATCTATCATTATTCTCAACTGAGAGTTTTGCTAAATCAAATATATGAAGAATTAATGGCAGAAAATGATGATTACATGGAAAATTCTACAAGTGCTCCAAATTTGAATGCAACTGAAGTCTATGATCAGGCTGAAAAGATTCTTGTACATGAAAAGGGTGTTGGCATTTGTGTTGAACTAGACAAAAATAAAAAGAATGATGACATGAAGAAGAAAATTTGGATCTGGTTGAAGAAAAATCCGTACATGGTGAGATTTGTATGAAAACATATATCAATGAATGTAATAATGAAAAAAAAAAGATCTTCTTAGTTCAGAGGAAATTATAGATTTTTTAGATATAGAATATAGAAATATGTTCCAAATTTTTCTCAATCTGTCAAAATAAACATATATATGAATCAATACATGTTCAAGAGGAGGAAATTTTAGGAGATAACATTGATATTCGTCTCGCTGATCAAGAACATCATGACTCTCAGGATGATGCATTCAGTAAAGGTATGCACTGTGATACACCTGGTGATCTCTTATATGAGGAAGCACAGGAAAGTTTCCAAGGAGGTATGAGAGAATTCCCTATGTTCTTGAATTTATTATTTAAAAAAAATACTGAGGAAAGTACACATCAAAATTACTCTGAAATTTTTCAAAATCACTTACATGATGAAATTTCAAAGAGGCGGAAAAAAAATTTTGTGAAGATACATATGAATTTTCAATATTTAAAAGTTTATTATTTCAGAATGAGAATTTGTACTATGGAGGAAAAAGAAAATGTGTTTTCAAATCTATCTTATGATAATACCATATGTGATGAAGACTCACGTATGTGCCCTAATTTACTATTTGAGAAAGATAAAATATTTAGTGAGAATGAGGAGATGGTACAAACAAATAATATGCAATATGATTCAAAAGGGATCAATAATCTAGAACATTACAAAAGGGGTTGTGTGGAACCCACTCTTGTTGAGGACAATTATTAAGGAAAAATTACCAGAAAATATTTTTCTTGGGATAAGTGCACAGTCAGAAAATGAATTACAAGGTGAAAAAGGAAATCAAATTCATGACATTGGAAATGTTGAGCGTAATAATGTTCATGAGAAATTTAAATATGTCAATGAAGTTGATTTCAAAATGTTTCCAAAGGAGAAAGGGCGTAATGAAATAATAGTGTTTTTAAATAAATGTCCAAGTGAGCATGAAAAATACTTGAGGAACAAATGCAAAATCTATAATTTTCCACAGAGGTTAATAAAGGGTTATGAAGCCAAGAATAAAAGAGAATGCAAATATAAGGATCCCTCTCTTATTAAAATAAAAGGGAAGTCATCCAATTAGGATATGATGTATAGCGGAATAAGATATGATGATATCTTCAAGAGTTTCATGTTATTACATGATCATAATCAAGTTTTGGACAGAGGAAAAAAATGATGTTCACTTACGGGAGGCCAGGGGCCACCAAATTGAATTCAAGCCAAGAGGCTCAGAAGAAAAACATCAAAAGGCAACAATAGGTTAAGCTTCTACATGATAAAAGAGCACATAACAAAGTATTTAAGGAAGGAAAATGGGTGTTGAAATGGAATGCTAAGGACCAGGACAAAGGGAAACATGGAAAAATTGAAGCACTATGGCTAGGACCTTATATTATTGTGGACAGAGGAAAAAAAACTTAAAATTTCTTATAGAATACTGAAGGAAAAGTTCACAAATTTCCAGTGCATGCCCTATACCTCAAGAATTTCTTCTCTTAGAAGAAATAGGGAGTATCTCTTAAAATAGGACGTTTTTTTTGTTTGTTTTTTTGTTTAGTCTTTTGGTCTGCTCTCTAGAGATAAATATGATCTCACTATGTCCATGTATGAACACATGTCCCCAGAACCACTTTTGGCACACAAATTCTCAATTTGATTTTGCCTCCCATCTAATATATTTTGAGCTTATATTTTGATAAATTTATGTTAATGAAGATGTCCTTAGTGTATAAATCATAAAAATACTTCATTTTTGCATTTTTAGTGAAGTAGTGAAAATAGTTACTGTTGGTTTTCCATGTATAGGAATCAGTCGATGGGACCCATTTGCCCTGATAAAATATATGTCGAATAACTCAGCCAAAATAAAATGATACATAAGTTATTCAAACGAAGATTAGAAATACTTGTGCCAAGTTGGAATCATCGAAAATCTAACATAATGGTAGCTAGTCTGACTTGAAAGAAATACAAGTGCTCTAATTCGGAAAACTGATGCTCGAGGTACTAGTAATCAAGATTGGAAGCCTTGTAAGGGAATTCCCAAAATTTTGAAGTGAAGATTGGGATCACACATTTCAAAAGTGTAATTTTTCCAAAGAACACAAAACTTCAAAAATCACAGGGAAGAAGTGTGATTTTCGAAACTCGATGTAAATATTCTGAAACCTCAGGGAAGACGTGTGATTTCTGAAACTCTATGTAAACTTCAAAAATCACAGGGGATAAGTGTGATTTTTGAAACTCTGTAAACTTCAAAAATCGCAGGGAATAAGTGTGATTTATGAAACTCACTAAAAACTTCAGAAATCGCAGTGATGAAGTGTGATTTCTGAAACTTCAAAAAAACACAGACAGGTGGTGCGATTTCTGAAACTCTGTTAGAAATTGAACCTGTGGGCAGCCAAATACTTTCCACATGGCTGGCGACTTATGAAGAAAAATGTAAATAATCCCGAGATATCCTTATAAGAAAGGTAAAAATTTTATTTCCTTTTGATTAATATATGAATCTAATTAAATTATTTGTGTAGGATCTTGCTAGTGGAAAAAAGTATGGAAGGATTCACAGAGCAAAAGGGTGCAAATGTTGCAGAGAGGACGCTTCGTCGTGCTGAAAGTCACGGTCAGGGATATCATCCATGATACAAATACATATGCTCTTGGAGAATATCGAGAGATATGACAAACTATTAAGGGATTATTCCTTGTGACTAAATGTTCCAAAATAATAGTCTTGACAATTTTTTATGCAATCAGTCAGTTATGACAGTTTGTTTAGTTGTCAGTTAAGAAGTTACAAGTATTTGTGAAAGGGTATGCCTTTTCACCCAAATTGAAACCTCATTTACATATAGGGGATCATTTTGATGTCTAAAAAAGGAATAATAGAATCACAAATACAGTTTTTTGGTATAATGCAGTTTGGTCTTGTCTCTTGAAGATGCATGGCTGGAGAAGAACAATTACACAATTTGTATTTAGTTGGATTTAATGATGCTTATTTCAATATAATTCCACTTGTCCTTTCATTCCTGATAGTATTTGTCTTCATTTAACTTGATCAGTTCTATGTGATAATCTGTTTCATTTAGGTGCTTCAATGTGCTATCTTATGACATAATAATTTGAATTAGCTTCAGTTTGGTCATCAAATTGAAGATTGGTTTTCAAAGGTTCACTTTGTCTTATTGGTCTTTCATAAAATAAAAATAAATAAAAATCCATAAGACTAACTGTAACAACACATTTGAATTATTTTATTATGCATATAGATGCCTTAGGGATGATGGTCTTACTTGAGAAGTAAGTTGTTAAAACTGTCTCATTCGGTTATACATAGGATCATTTTAATTTGAATTGATAATACTTTACATAGGATAAAGGCACTCGTCTAATACTGATTTTAAGGATTTTAATCAAGCATCTTCCAGTCAATAATCATATTTACATTTTACAATTCATTTACATAACAAATCATTCATTTGCATATTCATTCTTTTACAAGCAACACATTATTATAAAGCACTCTTTCAAAAGCATTATTCAAATATTCAGTGGTTGTTATATTCACAATTCGATCTGTCTCATGCATTCACTTGTCATCTTGAGAGATCACTCAAGTTTCATATACATTTCTATCTGCTATAAAAAGCCTCGAATCTGGAGATTTATGTTGGCAAGTGGTTCATTCAGGAGTGATCTGGAACACTTGAAGGTTTGTCATTTATGAAAACACATATGTTATGGATGATCGCATAGTGTGAAACACATTTTTGGAGTTAAGGATTACAAAATGATTAAGTTCAGGAAGCAGAGTTACAGGATACAGGAGTACAATTGTGTTCAGTGAAGACAATATATGATGAATAAGGACATGCGAGCTTAGGAGAAGCTATTTTGGGATATGTGTGACCTTTAGTTAAGATCTCTTATGTTTTGGAGTTGATCGCAATAAGTTACATTATGATGAAGACATGCGAAGATAGAGTAACAATGATACAGGGCAGATGAACAATTGCGATGATTGAGGGAGTATAATGCAAAGTCCAAACGTGCTATGTTGGATTCAAATTGTGGATTACCTATGTTTTGATAGTGTATGATCGCCAACTTGGTAATTACTTTTTGTATAAGTATTAATTATATTTTGTGATGTAATTGGAAGCCGACTGTATATGTAACAATGTGTGTGTGTGTGTGTGTGTATATATATATATATATATATATAAGAAGAGATTTTTTGAGAAATGATGAATGTGATGGATATGTGATTGATTGGTATGGATGCGAAGAGTTGGATGGATGCATTGTGATATCAGAATTAGTCAGATGGTAATACAAACTACACTTGGAACTACCTAAGCATAGAAGATGTGTGTATTGTTCATTCTTGATAAAGCATTGTAACAGAATCTCATTTTTTATTGTATGAGCAGTGAGCTCATTATACCTTTAACAGGGTTTTGTATTCCTCTAACAAGGAAATGTACTAATGTAATAATCAGCTCCTAACAGGGCTAGGTCTCCTAACAGGGACAATATACTTTTAGTGCATATTTGTGGGTACCATCCCCATAAAGGTTTTCCCTTGGCCAGGGTTTCCTCGACAACAAATTTGTGGTGTTATGAGTTGTGTGTTTTGTGTTTATGTTCTTTTTATTTCAACAATCATCGGGTTAAGTTGGAATTTACTTGGTTTAAGTTTAAAGTGTTTTAATATTGATTCACCCCCATCTTAGTTACTTAATCCTAACAATTGGTATCAGAGATTTTGGCCCTTGGAGAGAAAGCCTAACAACTTAAGGGAGATCAAGATGGATTCTGAAAGTTTGGAAGAAAACTTTGAAGCAACACTTGAAGACCTGGATAAAACTAAATCAGAAAATGGTGACTTGAAATTCAAATTGAAAAGAGCAGAGGGATTCATCAAGAAACTAAAAGAACAACTTGAACTTTCCAGAAATCATAGACAAGATCTTATGGATAAGAGAAAAGAGGATTCTGACAATGACACATCAGGTCAGATAAAACAACTTGAACAAGAGAATGATTATTTGAAGCTTGATCAAGAAACTAATTCCCTTCATATGGCTAAAGAAGGCAACAAGAAAAGGATGCTAGAAACAAAATTGAAGAAACCTTAAAAGGTGCTATAATATTCAGATGGGACAAATATGGACCAAACTTGATCACTACAAGAACAAATATCTGGAATTAGAGAAATATAATCAGATCATAAAAGGAGAACTTGTTGAAGCTAAGAAACACATTGAAAAACTTCATATGAGTAGTGATAAGATTGATGAGCAGATAGATAGACAGAAACCTAAAGGATACATGACTGGAGTTGGCTTCAATGAAGCTGAATGTTCAAAGAGTCGGGAAGAAAAATCTGAAGCGAAGACTGATGATCTTGAAAAACCTAAAGAACATATCAGACCTTTCAGAGGTAGATGCTTTGGATGCAACAAAATTGGACACATGAAGAGAGACTGCAGAAGTAAAATTCCTTACAAATCCTTTGATGGATATTGCAACAATTGGCATGCATACAGACACAAGAAAGCAAAATGCAAGAAACCTAATCAATCTAGAATCAATCAAGATTACATTAAGGAAGAAATAACAACTAAGATCACATGTTACAAATGCAATAACTTTGGACACATCGCAAGGTATTGTAAGTTGCAAGTTAATCAGAACAGACCACCTCCTATATGCTACAAATGTAACAATCCAAGACATATAGCGAAGTTTTGTAGGTACAATGGAATTGATAATAGAAGAGGACCACTGCCTATGGTTATAAAGAAGAATATTGGTGATATTGGTAAGAGTCTTGCAGAATACATGGATGAATTCAAGAGTCCTTTCAGAAAACCAAAAGATGAAAACAGTGGTAAGGTATGGAAGGTAAAAGAAACAAGTGAGATATTGGTTCAGGGACAGTCAGTAGATGCTACTGAGCCTTCGCTTGACGCAACATTTCTTAATCAACCTAGATGGCCAAGCATGGCCTTAGGGGGAGCATTATCCAGCCCTTGATTATGAGGAGTAAGCTCTTGCGAGCTTAGTGAGAGTATGTGGAGATGTTGTGGAACACATATCTGAGATTGTATTGCTTTACAGACTATATCCTGTGATTGCCGGATTGTTAATCAGTCGGATTACGTGCAAAGATGAGTTTATTGGGAACTATGTCAGTTCTTTACACAACAAAGTATAAGGTTAATCAAAAGAACTTGTTTAAACATCATTCGAACAACAGACCCAAAGGAGAACATAGATTAGAGAAAAATAAACAAAGAAGCAAGTGTGTTGAGCGTTTGATCGAAGCACAAATTCACAAAATCGACAGATAAAGGTATTTAGATCATCTGTGAAGCTTTGGTTATGGATACTTCGTTGATTTTTGATGTCGCTAAAAGGCCTAGGTACAAGTTTAAGAAACACCCATTCAAATCAACTGACGATGATCCTAAAGGTGCATTTTTGCAAACACCCTACAACATTCTACATGTCGAAGACATTAGGGCTTACATTCACTATAAGTATGAGTCTCTGGGAGACTTTGAGATATATTTAGAGATAAAGGACATGATTGGAGAAAATGGAAAGATTAAAGCCGAGTTCATACACATTGAAGATTTAAGTATCATGCGGATGACTGAACTTTACGAATTCGATGAAGAGGAATGGATTAAAATAATTCTGAGCTAAGTTCACGACTAGTTCATTTGGCTTGGAGATCAGCCTGTGAAGATATGCAGCGAGTTGATTCATAGTATAATAGGTTTGGACAATTCTGGAATCATTCCTATTATAGAGAAAAAACATAAAGAAACAGGTGGAAACCCTAACGCATTCGCGATGGGATAAGAGAGCGATGACTATCAATGATATATTTCAGCAAGATGTCAAATTGGTTTCAAAAATTCTTGGATACAAACTACATTACAACAGCCGACCTAACTCGGTATCCGTAAGAGTGATTTTGATGGCATACAGAATGGTTAAGGAAAATATTAAATATAACCTTTTGTGAAATACTTGCACAACAGTTCTTGGAGAATGTAAAGCAAATTAAGAAGGATAAGTCAAAAGTACTAAGGTTTGGATCTCTATTAATACACATGTATATTCATATTGTACATAGTTTTCCTGGTATGCACCCTAGAGCTTGGAAGGACAATGAACCCACTAGAATTCAGATCACACAGAGCTATAGAAGAAAAAACAGTACATGGGTTGATGGTGAGTTATTTGGGATGATCAAAATCTTGCACAAAGAGATGAAGGAAAGAGAGAGGATTCCTGAGGCATTGGTAGAGAAGTACAAAGATACAATTTGTTTAATGGTTGAAACCGATTGTGTTTGCTTTGAGGAAGTTCAACCTAGGATAAAGTGGTTTATCCTCTGGGATATGAAGTCAGTTCTGAGGTCTTGAATATGCAAGTTGAATACATGCTATCCTCATAAATTGATCCATCCGAAGAAAGATGGGGCACCTATGAAGAGAAGTCAACAAAGATAAGGGAAGAACAAACTCGAGGTGTAAGAAAGAGGAAAGTAGAGAACTTGGTAGATGATCTAGCAGCCAAGGTTGGTATAACAAAAGATGAGATGAAAGAGATAAGAAAGAAGGTGATAGAGAGTGTTTATGGATTGGTGAGCACTGCTCCTACAACCCTGCCACCTCCAGAAGTTGAGAAGGTAATTAGTCCACCCTCTACTGTTATTGACATCTGAAACAACACCTACACCACCAAAGAGAACATCAGAGAAAGAAAAACTTATGGAATTTCCGAGAAGGAATACAAGGTCCACTAAACATGACTCTCCACCTAAAAGACAGAGAACATAAGTTGAAGAGAAGGGAGAAGAACAAAAGTTGAAGAGAAGGGAGAAGAAAAGAAAGGAGAAGAGAAGAAAGTAGAAGAGAAGAGTCCAGATGTGAAACATCTCTGGAAACCTGACATAAAGATACTGGAGAAGAGAATAGTTGAGCAAGGAAAACTTAATACCTTGTCCAGATTCTATGTAAGGTATGATGCATTTAATCAGACTTTGATTGAAGACATGATAATAACTCACTTACTTTCTTTTGAGAAGAACTTGTTAGAAGTTGAAGGTAGTATACTTGAGGAACTCTATGATAAATTAGAGCTGAGGAAACAACTAGCACAGATAGAAGATGAAGCAATCAGAATACAAGAAATTGAAGACATGTTACCTGTTGTTTCTGTTAAGGAGATGGAGAAGATATTGAATGCTTTAAAACCCTTGCTGGGAACTAAGTCAAGATTGGTAAAGATAATGGGGAGAAGGTACAATGAAGTGATTAAGGAAACACATAAGGTTGTGGATAAGGTTGTGATGGGTACTGAACCTAAGAAGTCTTCACCACCAAAGGCTACTAAGCCTAGAACTATTGAAAAAGGTGAGTCATCAAGGATGACAGAAAGAAGTCTTAACAAATCAATGGGAAAAGATACTAGCCAATTTGTGAGTACTATGAAGCAACCAGATTTCTTTGTTTCTAGTGTGTTTGTGTCTTTGCACACCTTGCAGGATGTCAGTGATACTTTTAAGAAAGATATCAACATTGTAGGAAGCATTGTTCTAGAAATGGCAGAGAAAGAAGAGCATAAAGTGAGTAAAGTTGAAGTAGCAAAAGAAATAGTGAATAAAGTTTAAGAGAAACATGAAACTCATGCATTTGTTTCTTCATCTCTATTGTTGGCAAGTGGAGATAAGACTTTGAGAACTGATGTTGAGAATATGGATGTGGATGAGTTGATGAAGTTATCCTACATCGCATTTGCTAAAGCGAAAGAGAGATCTGAGCAGAAAGGTGAGAGGAAGACAAGGGTAATGGAAAGAGCAGTTGATACTGTCAACAAACTCCTAGCTATACATTTTGATTTCCAATCAAAGGACATTACAGAGAACTTGAACAAGGTATTGGATGACTTTGACAGTTGTTATGAGTCCTTGGAGAAGATCGCTAAAGAGAAAGCAGAGAATGAGTACCTCACGAAGAAGTTGGAAGAAATTTGCAAGTATATCTCATGGGACTTGGGCATATTGAACAAAACTATGTCTGAGGCAAGGAGTTGTGTATCGCATGGAAGGAAGTTATACAACTAATGTATAAATCCTATTAGACATCTAAAAAATATTGAGGAGATAATAGCGAAGATAGACTAACTCTGGACAAGATGATGGACACTTGTGAGACCTCTTAACACTTTATATTGGAGTTAGACAGAGAAGTGTTTAGTATATTGGACAAAATAAGTGTTTTGGATATAGAGAAAGGGAGAGTTGTGGGAAGATTTGGTATGCTAAAGAGTTTAATCACTCCTAAGTTATCAATTCTCAAGACCCATCTTTCTGACATGGAGAAGACAACGTAGACCCTCACCGAACATATGCCTACCGAGCTAAAGGTAGCAGAGACATCTTATTTTGCACTGAATGGGATGATTCATGTGAGTCAGATACTGGTGAAGACTTGGTCAAAGGAAGTGAATATCTTGGAGAGCTCCTTCCAAGATGTGCTAAAGATGGTATAATGTTTGGTAAGTAGTGGCACAATTTTGTTATGTATTCTACATTTTTGTATACCTTTTCCATTGATGTCAAAGGGGGAGAAGAGAAGATATGATAAATGTTTAGAGTAGAGAAGATATATGTAAAGGAGATAAAGAGTGTTGTGTATATCTTTCTTTTGGTATTGACACTTAGCCATTTTTCACTAAATGTTGTCAGCAATGCCAAAGGGAGAGATTGTTGGCAAGTGGTTCATTCAGGAGTGTCTTGGAACACTTGAGGGTTGTCATTTATGGCAACACATATGTTATGGATGATCGCATAGTGTGAAACACAGTTTTGGAGTTAAGGATTACAAAATGACTAAGTTTAGGGAGAAGAGTTACATGGTACAGGAGTATAGTTGTGTTCAACGAAGACAGTATATGATGAATAAGGACATGCGAGCTTAGGATAAGCTATTTTTGGATATGTGTTACCTTCAGTTAAGATCGCTTATGTTTTGGAGTTGATCGCAGTAAGTTACAGTATGATGAAGACATGCGAAGACAAAGTAGCACTGATACAGGGCAGATGAACAGTTGCGATGACTGAGGGAGTATAATGCGAAGTCCAAATGTGTTATGTTGGATTTAGATTGTGGATTACCTATGTTTTGATAGTGTATGATTGTCGACTTGGTAATTAATTTTTGTATAAGTATTAATTCTATTTTGTGATGTAATTGGAAGTCGACTAGATATGTGACAATGAATATATATAAGAAGATATTTTTGAGAAGTGATGAATGTGATTGATTGGTATGGATGCGAAGAGTTGGATGGATGCATTGTGATATCATAATTAGTCAGATGGTAATACGAACTACAACTAGAACTACCTAAGCATAATAGATGCTTGTATTGTTCATTCTTGATAAAGCATTGTAACAGAATCTCATTTTTGATTATATGTGCAGTGAGCTCAGTATACCTTTAACATGATTTTGTATTCCTCTAACAAGGAAATGTAGTAATGTAATAATCAGCTCCTAACAGGGCTAGGTATCCTAACATGGACAATTTACTTTTAGTGCATATTTGTGGGTACCATCCCCACCGGGTTTTTCCCTTGGCTAGGGTTTCCTCGACAACAAATTCATGGTGTTATGAGTTGTGTGTTTTGTGTTTATGTTCTTTTGATTTCAGCAATCATCTAATTAAGTTGGAATTTACTTGGTTTAAGTTTAAAGTGTTGTAATACTGATTCAACCCCTCTCAGTATTACTTAATCCTAACAATTTCATCTTCAGTTTTTATATACGTGTTGAAGAAGAATATTTTTTATTTTCCTTCATTAATTTCCTGTCCTGAGGTTCTTGCATAAGAGCTAAGAATTTTCTTGATTTCTGCAGCTTCTTGTTTCTTACCGTCACCATAGAGCATAATCTCATCAGCAAATTGTTGATAGGTTATAGGATCCATGCCACTAGTTATTTTAATACCTTTAACTTGTCCCTCTTCCCTAGCTTTGGTAATATCTCTACCTAACACCTCTACCATGATAATGAATAGGATGGGGGAGATAGGGTCTCCTTGTCCTAGTCCTCTGGAGATATTGAAGAATCCTTCAGGTGTTCTGTTTACCAAGACTAGAATTTTTGGAGTGTAAAAGCATTCAAAGATCAGGTTGATCCATTATTTTGTAAAGCCAAAGGCTTCTAAACACTTGCATAAGAAGCGCCAATCCACCTTATTATAGGCTTTCCTAATATCCAGCTTAATTAATATACTAGGATTGTGATTGTGTTGAGTGGAGTGGACTGCTTCCTAAGCAATTATTACTCCATCATAGATAGATCTTCCTGGGACAAAACATGTTTTCTCTTCACTAATTAGGTCAAGAAGAAGTTTCTGAATTCGATTAGCTAAAGTTTTTGTGAGGATTTTATACATAGTATTACACAGTGAAATGGGTCTAAAGTCATATAATTCTCAACTTTCTCCTTCTTTGGAATGAGAGTTAAAAACGTATTATTTACTTCCTTGAGAAAAATTCCAGAATTCCTGACCCCCTCCAAAGCTTCTACTACCTCATCTCCTATGAAATGTCAACATTTTGAAAGAAAAAAGCCAAGAATCTATCTGGTCCTAGAGCTTTGTCTGGTGAATTTGCATCACAACTATTTATATCTCAAATGTCATAAATTGTGTTGTTAAAGCCTTGTTTTGTTCTGCAGAGATAATTTTGGGTATGTTTGCTAAGATCTTCTTTTGATGTTCCAAATTTGAGTCTTCCCATTTGTTTAGTATTTCTTCATAATGTCTAACTGCTTCCGTAGCAATCTTATGAGGGTTCGCCACAATGGCCCCCTCCATAGTTTTACCCTTGGTTATCCTATTAATATCCTTCATTGTTTGGTGTTGTTATGATTTTTTTTTTTTGTGTTTTTATCCCCAGCCTCCAGCCATGTTTCTCTAGATTTTTGGCACCAAAAGATCTCTCCTTTACTAGGATGCCTTCATACTCAATCAATAGTTTCTTTTCTCTATGATAAAGTTCCACATTTGTTCTTTGTTAATTACTTCATTGTTCATGAATTCCAACTCTTCATCTATTCTTGTCTTTGAGTCAAAGATATTTCCAAAGCGATTCTTATTCCACTTTAGCAATTTATTTTTTATTATCTTCATCTTATTAACTAGACAAGTATAATTTTGATCATGATACCTCTGCATTCCTCCACCAATCTTCCATTGTCTTTACCGGGTTCTCATCTCTCAAGCCACATATTTTCAAACTTAAAAGGACATCCCTTAAGACATTTATCTTCAGTGATATTAAGTAAAATGGGGAAATTATCTGAACCCGAGTGTGGGAGGATCTCAGAAAATAGAATAAAGGGGAAATTTTCCCAACTACCTTTAACGAGGAACCTATCCAACTTTTCAACAATATCGCTGAAACCTTGCCTTCTATTATTCCATGTGAATGCATCATTTTCTGTTCTGATTTCTAGTAAATTGTTTTTGTGTACCCATTTCCTAAAGTCCACTGTTGATTAAGATACTTTGGAAATACCCCTTTTTTTCTTTAGGGTCAAGAATCGCATTGAAATCCCCTCCTATGAAACATATCTGATTTGGCATCATTTCTAGGTACTGTTCTATTTCCTTCCAAACTACATTTTTTTTTTCTATTTTGTATTGGCCCATATACATTAATCAATAGAAATTATAAACTTTACTTCTTATACTTTTAACTGAACCACTAGTCCAGTTCTAGCGGGATTCTTGTTTAGTAAAGGATACTAATATAGGATCCCAAATTGTTGCTAAACCCCCTGAGGATCCATTTGCAGGGATTACATCAATCTCCCAAATACCTAATTTCTTTTTGAAAAGTGATATGTCCTAGTTTAGTTTTATTTCTTGTAGCATTATAATTTCAGCTTTGTTGTAGAGATGCATCGTTTCACAATATATTGCTTGTTAGTGGCATTAAGGCCCCTAACATTCCAAGATATGACCTTCATGGCATTGTGGGAAGGCACTTCCCCTTCCCAACATTAAACATAGATGTGATCTTAGTCTGATCCTTAGCAAACCCATCTTTGGTCCTTAACTCTGAGAGGGACTTTCTTCCCCTTTTCTTGTTACTAATTGCACAATCAAGGGTGTCTTCGCATATATCAGATTGCGCAATGCCCATTGATGTATCAATTAAATCCCCTTCCCTCCTACCTAACTAAATAATTTTATCCTCTAATACATTTTGATTCCTTTCTCCTTCTAGCTCCATAATTCTGGAGATGAGAAGTTATTTTCTGAGGTAATCTCTTCTTCATTTAGGAGATCTTTAGCAATCCCCTCAAGGAAGTCGTCTAAGACCTCATTACATAGGTGTTCAAGAGCTATGTCTCCATTATCACTTCTTTTACCATCTTCCACATGAAAAAAGGTATCCTCCTTATTAGATTGTGTCTTTGTTTCTCTCCCAGCCAGCCTACTATCACTGGGGATGTGGGGTGCTGAAAATAAATCTAGCTCAATAGGAGATAAATCTAAATTATCTTCAATAACTTCCTCTTTTTCTAAACTCTCAATTCCCACCCCATCCTTTTCAACCATAAGAATGACCTTTTCCACCACTGGGGTAGCCCTGATTCTATTCTCCACTATCTCTCCCTCCTCAAAATCCCTCATATTAGGACCCCGAGGGTTGACTGCTAACCTTGGCTCAATATATTCCTTATAATTCTGATCAACTGGTACCAATTCCTTGTTAATCATGCTGGAGGGACATATTAAGGTCCGCTTGAGAGCAAGGGTTAGAGCATCAAAGTGAGGTTTCTTTTGGCTTTCTATGACAAAGCCTCAAATTTCCTCATTAAGCCTAATGTTAACTTCCTCTATTTGTTTAAGTATCTTTTCACTATTTACCCTGCCTTTTTTATACTTAATGTTGTTCCTTCTAATAGTCTTGTCCTTTTGATGTGGTATGATTCTCATTTTAGAAAGTATAACATTGTGAATGGGGCCTTGATAAAATATAGGTCTGATGATATATGTTTCATTTTTCGTTATCAATTTTACCGGTTCAAGACATTTCAAATTAATATCAAGAACTACTAAGATTTTAACATTATCTAGGAAGATGGGTAATTCTTCTCAAGCCCTACAAAGCCCCCCAAAAGATCTCCTATTTTCATGAGAATTTTACTATGTATTAATTCTATTGGAAGGTTAGATAAACTAACCCATTTGGAAACCTTTTTTCAGTTGAATTTTGCTAGGATCAAAGTTAGGTTGTCACTCCATAAATTTTAAATTGTATTTATAAAAAACATGATTTCCATATAGATGATTGTCTTTTAGGGCTACATCTTTACAATCAATGAACAATAAACTTTCAAGAAGGGTAGTGATACTTACTTGGCCCGAATAAGCCCCCTCTAACCATTCTACAATGCTTTCCACATGAAGCCCGTGCCCATAATAGATCGTGAATCTTACAGTGATCCCACATGCCATCTGTAAATATATCTTTAGCCACAACACTAATGATTCTCTTCCTGCACAATATATAGGGGATTCTTATTCAGATGTCTATTTTGCAAAGATCAAAATGGGGGCGTGGAGTTTCTGGTGGTATGCAATGCATGATTTTTAGAAGTACACGAGGGTTTGCATTGCCTATAAGGGCTTTGCTTGTTAACATTCCTCTGTTCAGAGGAGAAAATCCCACGGTTGCTAACCTTAGTACCTTCTCGGGGAAAAGAGCTTTTAGAGGGCAGGTTGCGAGAGGGAGCCGAGAGGCCATGCCTTGAAAAGCTCGACTATGACGATGAAGATGGATTTTGCCTTCTACAAAGTGCGGTTTGATTAGCTCCAAAGGCAAATCCTGGAATCATAGATGTAATGGGGATTGCCCATATTTGATTGTCGAGGCCCTTGCTATTGCCAGTCCATCCATTACCTTTAGCTTCTTCCTTATTTCGAGCTTTCAAGGATCTCTTAGCCTTCCGACTCCAAACAACCTGTCATTCATTGTTATTGCAAGCAGTCTACCCTTTGTTTTCCATATTTGGCAAGGTATTAGGGTTTTTTTGCCACCACTCCTGCCCATAGTTGTCCACAACAAAGATAAGGTTCCCATTTTTTCCTTTTAGTGGGAAATCATTCACCTCTTGAGTGAAGGGAGGAGGGTTGCTTAAAACCCTAAACCTATTCGAGTATGCAAAGCGATTACCATAGACTATTGGGCTGAATGAATTTGAAGTATTATTCATCCTTCTTCCTAGGGCTTCTTTTTCCGCGAAAGCAGAGCCATATTTCAAACTTTACAAATTAATTAATTTATCATTATTTAATTATCTAAATTAATTGCTTTCATTTTTCCCTTGCACCTTTTCTAAATATTAATAAAATTTTCAAATTCTCTACAAACTCGACCAAAAAAAATAGCCAATATATATTTGACATCAATATCTAGAAATATTTGGAATTTTTTTTATCGTAACTTTAATTTAGCAATACTTAAAAATATTAGACTACCCAACAACGCGCGGAGATCAATCGTTCACAACTCAAAATTGTTGTGGCGGTCAAATTTATAGAAAATACTATTTCAAGATCTACATGAATTAAACAGCAAAATATTAAGAGATTATTCTCCTTCATGCAAGCCACGTGTAATAACATATTTTCTCTTTCCTTTGAAAAGGCGGTGTGCTACAGCAGTTCTTCCGTGATGAGTTAAATGGAAAAAAGAAAATAAAGATTGGGCCTGGGAGAGGATGTGCAAATGCTTGACAAAATGTGTTGTTCACTGTGTACCAGACCAACAATGATTGCACTGAAAGTTTCATCAGAAACCCTTAAAAGTATCATCAGCATAACAGAAACCACAAATTGGGTGGGCAAAATTGATTTTCAAAGTTTTTGTTCCGTCTGTAACTTTTATTCGATAAGCTCTTCCTATCTAAAGTTACTTCGCTTTTTTTGTGCATTATTACACTAATGCATATTCTACCGCATATTTGAGAGAAATTTGTTGGCAGTCCATTAATTTGCAGTGATCTTCGGCGGTAGTCTTGTGTAGGTTCAGGTCATCTGCAATTTAAAATACCTAGGCAGTATAACCTAGAAGATCATTCCAAATTTTACCATAACTGGAATGATCTTCTGGTTAGACTTGTAGGTTGGTGAAACCTAAGCAACACACAATTTAAACAGTCTAGGCTATCTAAAGCAGAAGACCATTTTAAATTCATCATATTTGCAATGTTCTTTCCTAAATTAGACTCAGTGTGTTTGTTTGGTTGTCAGAACTTAAACAGCCTAGGCAGTCTAGCCCAAAGATTATTGTTTAGGTTTTTGTCAATAGTTATTATTAATAGACCATTCCAACAATTGCAATTGCCCCTGCGATTAGACTACCTCTGCCTTAGAATACATGAGTTTTAGGACCTTCCAGTCTTACCAAAAGATCGTCGCAAATTTTATCATCATTTCAGATAGTTTATAAATCCATTCCAACATAATTGCAATGGTCGTCTGATTAGGCTGCATGGGTTGTCTGTTAGAACCTAAACAACCGATGCAGTCTTACCAAAATATCACCCCAATTTTATCATTTATCATAATTGATAGGCCCTTCAAACATAATTGAGATGGGTTAGATTGCGTGGGTTGTTTGTTAGAACCTAAACAAACTACGAGTCCAACCACGAAGATCATTGCAAAATTTAACATAAACGATGAGCCCTTCCAACGTGACTTCAAAATACAGTTGATGAAACACACTGGAATTTACGCTATCCACCAGTATTCCATTTCCGCCGAGCATTCAATTTTCAATGATTGGTCATGAAATAGAAGAGACAAACTTTGAGATTGACTGTTGGATGTTAGCTTTCTTCGAAGTTATTGTCCATATGCAGTAATAATATCGTCTAGTTTTCCTGTGAAACATCATATGGATGTTGCATGCCCAGATGAATTTGAAATTGCACACACTTTTTGCCTTTTAAAAATTAGTAAATGTTGTATGCTCCGGTGAGTTTGAAATTGAACACGAGCTTTTTATTTCAAACATTATAGAAATGTTGCAAGCTGTGATGAGTATGGAACTGCAGCTAACTTTACTTCCTTTCCCTCAAAGATCAAAATCAGCTATTTAGACTCTTGTTATAGGACTACGCAAGGGATGTTATAGGACCACGCAAGGGACATCTACCCTCCTTTTATTTTTTCAATTTTTTAAGTTAACATGATTTTCCTGTGGTTTGAAAGGTTGACATAACGTCAAGTTTGTTTTGTCACTTTAGTTCAATGCCATGGGAGAGCACCGGAACAGCAACAAAACGGTAGAATAAAGGACAGCTTAAGAAGAGAGGACAGAGGATTTACAAGTACAACAGCAACATCAGAGATTCCAGAAGCTGTAGTTTCGACATCTGAACAAGTAAGCAATGAACCCCAGCACCCCAGTTTTTTAAATCTGTTTTATGATGTATTTTCAATATCACTAAGTGTATTAGGCCATAGCACATGTTTTTAACAATTGAAAAAGCAGCTAACTAAACTCTCATCATCTCAGAAGCACGAGTTAAAATTCTATATTAGAAAGCTCATTTTAGGAGTTGGTGTGAGGGGAATCGTTGAGGAGTACACCCCAAATGAGAGAATCTTAAACAATCAGCTTGGATGCCTCAAATTAAGAACAACGTGCTGCCCATTTACTTTCAGCCCCCTGAGCGTAAGGCAGATAATACAATAGGAAAACAAGTATCAGATTTTAGATATCACAGCTTGCAGTATTGAGTAGAATGACACAACCAGACATATCTTTGCGAGTAGAGGATATTGACAAGGCATCAAATAATTTCAACATATTCATGCCTGAATCCTTTATCTTGGGGAGGGGTTAGTTGGAGCATGTGGGGCGTATGAAACACGTTCTTCTCTCCACAATAATAGAGCTCCCACACATTGTTGTGCCACCTTGTTCATCAGATGTAGCTACCTAGATGCAAAATCAATCCATCTCAACAGTAATACCGGGGAACAATAAGATGTTAGTAAGCTCAAGCAAGGATAGAAGTTTAGACCCCTCACTTCAAGGTGGTGTTGATATTGTTGAAGAAACCATAGAGAATGTGGTGATGTTATGGCCTCTGGTGTGTTTATGGTTGGGGGACTTGCAAGTGATGGTAGTGCAATCCATTGGTTTTGGGTGTGATGTGTTGGTTTGATGCTGTGTCTGTGGTGCTTGATTGATTGCTAGAGTTCTTTAGTTTTTGAGGTGCTTAGAGGATCCTATGTGATGCACTCTAGTGGATTGTATTTGGCATTTGCATTGTGCGTGGAAGCTTTTGGCTCATTGGATATGGCTTTGCTTCTAGAGTGATAGGCCGTTTTGTTTGGTTATGGTGTTTTTTGCTTTATTTTTCTATCTTCTTAGCCATGTTCATTGGTTTACATATAGAATATGTAATGGTATCTATCTTCTAGGATGAGGACCCCTACAAATTTCCCCAACCAATTAATCTAAATATAAAAGAAATTGTCCTCAAATTCAGCAACATTGGGTATTAGAGACATCCGTAACAATTGTGGCCCAATAGATTGAGAGGCCCTATGGACTATGCACACACAAAGATGCTGACGCACACACAAGCATGCACAGATGCAGATGCAGACACACAGACATAAAAGAAAAAACTATGCATAGAAGTAGACACACACACAAGTGCACATGTGCGCACATGCATTACACACACAAAAAGCACATTAAACACACAAAACATCCAAATGCAATGGACATAAATCATATTGTTAGAATTAGCCGGTGGATGATCCAAAGTCTCTTTCACTTATCTTTTTGACAATCAGATATTTAATTTTTAACTAGTCTCCCATAATGTTGAAGAAATATCTGCTTTCACGGGTAAGTAGGAGATATTTTCAACAAGAAGTCAAATTGTGATATTGCTATCAGGATTCAATTGTGTAGTTTTTGAGTCAAACTCATTGACCCATGCTTCATGAGTAGTGGTTCACAAGAACCCATCTTTTAGGGAATAAATGGAACACTTAGCATTCATTGCATCTAGGTGATGCTCACAGAGGTGAAGCATTGGGTGTTCTCAGGAGGTCGCCCATCCCAATACTACAACTCAAGCACACTTAAACATAGAGTTTCCTCCAAGGTGAAGCCCACTTAGCTTGCTACCCCATTTGCAAAACTTTCAGCAAGTGTTGTGCCATATGAACCATTCATTGTAGAGCCCCTTTAGCTCATCAATTGATAAGTAGGAGATATTTTCTATAGCAAGTCAAATTGTGATATTGCTATTAGGATTCAACTGTGTGGTTTTCGAATAAACCTGATTGACCCATGTTTAAGCACGTTTGAGTTGTAGTGGTACTGGGATGGGTGAACTCTCGGGAAGGTCCAATGATTCACCTCTGTGAGCATCACCGAGATGTGACGAGTGCTAAGTGTGCCATTCATTCTCATGAGAGATGGGTTCTTGTGAACCACTACCCATGAAACATGGGTCAATGATTTTGACTTGAAAACTACACAGTTGAATCCTGATTGAAATATCACTACCTACTTTCATGAACTAGCTTGGTAGAGAGCATGTTGAGCGCATGTAAATTGGGAAGCAAAAGAAGAACATTAATTGAAGAAAACTGAAATAATTGACAGGAAACAGGTTTTTGCTATCTTGAAATAATTTAAACTTATAAGATCCATTCCTTTGGCATTTGACATAAGTATAGCTTCATTATTGTACAAGCAAACAAATGACACACGCATTTGTAGGCATGCTTCAAACAAGATGGATACCTGCAATTTATGCATACATTTGAGGCTGCATTGGTAGAATAGATTGATAATATTACTATGCTTAAGTACTTCACATCTAGAATTCTAACAAGGAAAATTAAATTTGCATAAGAATGTTCATGTTTATGACTACATATGCTTGCAAGCCACAGTGTGGAAGGGAGAGGATAATCCTGTACTGAATCTAATCATCATAACAGCAACTAAGTGTTGTGGTCTTTTGCAAGCATCTGTTCTGGACACTTAGCATCCTCCTTAGAAAATATAACACTGATCTGATGCCCACAAATAATTTGCTGATTCATATGATTTTTTGCTTCTGCAGCATCCTCAGCGTTTCTGTACTTAACAAATCCATAGCCCGCTGGTTTGCTGCAAGGTCAGTCCATATAAATTGTGTGAGTTCATAGTAAAGAATATCCATATTCATTCTACTTTGTAAATTCTTTTCTTAAAATAAAAAAAATTCTGATTATCGTTCATTGTAACTGGACATCCTATGGATATAATCAATATGTTGATTAACCTTACACCTTTCCCCCAAAAGCAGTTAAAGAAAAACAGAAACACACACATGCAGACTGGAGGGGCACTCGATAGTTGAAGCTCTTCTTGACTGATCATTTTTGACTAATTCTGAGAACCGTAATGGAATTTGTTCTACTACAAAATGCTGAAACAATAAGTGGAAGATTGCTAAGGCAGACAGATTTTGTCTATGTACTTCTGTTTTTTTTAACCCCCATAACTTTCCATTAGAGACCAAATGATTCAACCTGAACACAGGTTTCTTTTTCTTGGAAAATTGTCATCTACCCTATCTACAAGGGTGTGTAGAACCAGAGAGATCCATCCATCAGTTGCTTTTAGTTCTTTTCATTGGAGATTACTCGAGTCTTTTGGAGTCAAGATCAATGGCAAAATTATAGAATCTGCAATTCTGAATTTGAATTGCATATGTTGCATGTATTGATTGTAGGACGTGCACCATAGAAGCATAAGAATAGCATATGAATTTTGTTTTCTTGCAGCCATATTGATGATTATATGATGTGGAATCTATGGCATGAGTTACAAACAACTTTAGGATTTGCAGACCACAAACCATAACCATACAAACAACTTTGGAATTAGCATTAAATGCTTACTATGAAGTACAAGAGGAATTTAAAAGAATCAAGTATGCATCCATCTCATAGCCAATGAGATAAATGTTAGATTATTCTTTTTTAAGTTTAAAGTTTAAACACACTTTTATCATAGAAATGAGATTCGGACTCGGCAAGGCTGACCCGACTTGGGACTCAGGACTCGACAATAGATCAGCAGGACTTGGCAGGACTCGTCAAAAACTCAGCAAAAATACAGTTTCTAGTGAGTCTTGCCTAGAATGAGTTCCTGGAGAGTCCCGGACCCCTGGGACTCGGCTAGGGTCACTCGGCTCGAGACTCGCCAGGACTTGGAGAGTCCTGGAACTATGCTTTTTATAGCCCTATTATATCTAAGCACTATGCTGGTGCAAACTCTGTTTAACTAAAAGAAGAGTCTGCAAGGACAAGATGCAATTTATAATAGAAGTACTAACAAGCAACTTTAACTACAATGAGTCCAGTCAATTTTTTTAAAGATTTTGTTGATAAACACATTGTAGTCAAACCATCAGAAGCAGATGTTTTATTATTATGTTGGGAGATGCATATGAAGATTCTCAGAAATAGGAGTAAAAATGGGTAGTTGATGAAATTGAAGATAACTGGTTGAACAATTTGGAAAACATTACCAATTACATTCTGAAATGAATAGTGAGGATTTTGCGCTTGGTCTATATGCCATACATAACATAAATGTGAATGTACCTCAATGTGTTTAGGTCTCAATCCCAAACATTTGACACTTAACCGAAGATTTATGCATGTCTTCTTAAATGTTACAAGTTGCAATTCTTATATCATCCATTTTCTCTTTCTCCCCTTAATTTTGTGCATTCTCAATTTTACCTGTGGGATAAATGCTTGACATCCTTTTTTACAATGTAGGATTATTCACTTTCTAAGTTGTCCTATGCATTCTCCTAGATCCAACTTAGTGGTATTGGGGCACTAAAAACCTACTATACAAATATTTAAGTACACAGCATAGAAGTCTTACTCAAAATTTATTCTATCTTTTCCATGCACTAAATAGTATTAAATGACAACAAATTATTCATATGACATTAAATTAAAGATTGAAGATGCACCTCTAGCAAGAAAAAAGATGTGGTCAGTGTACATCAAATTTCCAGCAACCTTCTCTGTCATATATGGGTTTTCCACTAACCTTTTAAGTAATGTCCTCAACATCATATAGACCAATCTTTAGTTATTAGACTTAGAAGTCATTGCAAATTTAAATCAACTTTAATATTCCATGGTTTCAAGGAAAGATGGATGCGAATACCCAAAGGGGTAATCATGGGCCATCTATTAGTTAGATTTTATTTTCTGCCAATTAGCTTTTTCTATTGTATGATGTTTTCCCTAGAATTGTGTCATGCCCCGTCTAGGGTTAATACAAATCGCAGGAATATAACGTAATAATAAGTGGCAGTGTTTATTATTAAAGAAATGATTAGCGATCAAGGAGAAGCATTGATAAACAAAAGCAGTGATTTAAATCAAAATGATACAGTTGACTTCATTAGTAAGCAAAAAATATTAAATATAATAATGATGCATCCTTTTGAGTAGAAACCAGCATCGAACCAATCAGCATAAGCACTCATCCATCCAAAGAGTTGAAACCAGCATCCAAACCGAAAACAGTATCAACTTAGAACTGTCTAATTTACAGCAGCAGACTGAAACATATAACCTGAAATAATCTTAGATTTTACAAGTATAGTGGTATGAAAAAGTAGAATAAATAATTGCAGTGTGATAATGTTAACTGCATATTTTAAAACATTAATCTATTTATAACCCGACAAGCAATCATGTAGAGAAGAGAAGGAAATATAAGAAAGGGGAGCAGATACGATATCACTATCTAAGTAGACCTCCCCTTGATGGATGTCCGATGTGCCTACCACTTGGTGTCATATCCCCCGTTTGAACTCTAATTACATCATCCCCATTTCTAGAATAAGATTTAATAAAAAATATTAAAAATAAATTAATATAATCCACTATTAATATTATAATAATTTATCATACATAAAAATAATAATATATTATTAATGGATTATATAATAATAATTTATTATTTATTAATATAATAATAATTAACCATGTATGATAATAATATATTATTAATAATATATAATAATAATATATTAATATATTATAATTAATTTAATAGAAATTAACAATATATATAATAATAATTATTAATACTATATGTACTAAACATATATTTAAATTTTACATATATCTGAAAATAGATACAAAACATATTATAAGTACAAACATTAAAATAATTAAAATCGCAATGTTAAATCCCTGAAACGTCACGACCTTGGAAGGTCGTTTTACTCCTTTCTCCCTGCGGAAGTATAAGAAAGGGAAGGCAATAAGCAGTTTCGGGGGATACAGCGAGCAACCACAGGACAGGAGTCGTCTTCATATTCAGCGCTCAAAAGTGTGAGAGGATGGCATCAATCCAGTGATAAGTACGCATAAGTGGAAGATGGTATATCAGGCACAACACAATAGAGTATAGCAGAAGCGGAAAGATAAAACAGGCCCGACTACCTGATTAAGGCCTAACCTCTCCATCCTCACGGCATTGAGCATTCATAATCTGGGACGGAAAAAGACATCCAACCAGCAGATGTAATATCCAGTCTGCGATCAATCAGACTTTAACATCTAATCCGGTCAGCAAGGAAACAAAATTGAAGTATCATTGAACGGGCAGAAGAATATTGGAATTTATTAATAGAAAGGTTTAAAGTACCAATTACAGTACGCTGAAGTCCAGAAAATCGTTGGAGACAGTAATCATTATTCACGAGATT